>QYTT01093348.1:21269-34489 GCA_006980735.1 Dasypogon diadema
TCAAAAATTTAGTAACCGCTGTAAAGAGTCCAGTAGCGACGACAAAACGCCTTAGCAACCCTTAATGTCGCTCACCATTATTATTTCACTATTAAGAATTTTTAACTAAAAACGAAAATGGCTTTAAAATTTACTCTTATATTATTTTCATAACAAATTACGATTTACAAATTACAAACAACAAAAATTATAATGCCAGTTTTTTTCAAAGCCATTTAATTTTTGTGTTTCTAATAGTAGACAAAAGAATACCCAATTTAATGGTATTCAGGTCACTACGCACATGGCTCTAAATATATTCTGAAAATAAGAATAAATACATCCTATAAGAGAGTGAACGTAAAATTTGGCACATTTCGTCGAAATCTTAGAGCTGAAAAAAAAACTGGCCGAAATCACAGAGTTATGCATCGCCGGAGATTATGTAATTTTATAATTCACCGAAATATCAAATAATTCTATAGAAAGCATTCCAGTTTTAGCGGTAAAAACTTGTACATCCAGCTTTATAGCGGTTTATTAGTTAGTATTGTAGTTGGATCCCTCGGCTCGGAGTCTTCAGCCTAGAGTCGTCGGGTTTCCAGTTCGAAATGTTAAATGTTAAATAAACGAGGGGCGCCAAGGTTTTTGTGCAGATTAATTAATGAGTTATGGTGCCGCGGCAGAAATTGTGATGATAATGCGAGGAAAACATGTGCAAACTGAGCGAAGGTGTCAACTTGAAATAAATAGTTATCAAAGATCTCAACTGCTGATGATGAAATGAGGTGAACAACCAGGTTAAGTGCAAAAGACATCTTTTCGTGCTTGATTAGCATGTGCCAGCCTGCAATGCTGTCAAGCATGCCTAGAAAATTTGGAATAATTTTGTGCAGTTAAAATTGACTCACATTCCGCATTTAAAATAAAATATTTCTTGGAAATCATATCGCCCCAAAGCCACGGCAGCAACTGTAGAGCGGGTTTTGGTTGCGCGTTATGCAGGTTTTTACCAGCGGGCTGCACTTTAGCAATAATTGTTGGCGAATTTGAAGTAAAGATGCGAAATCCTAAAATTACAACAACAACAAATTCGAATATCTGCCGGCACCGGCAGCGTCCTACTGGCACTGAGATGAACAAAAAGCTGCTTTAATCAAAAGTTACGCAAGAACGGGAGTAATTAAGTTCGGATGCTGCAAGAAGCCAGATTTAATTGAATTATAAACGGCGGTACACACGAATATGCGGGCGCTTGCCAATCCTGTGATTAGCCGACACGCGGGTTTATATAGGCCAGAGTTGATACCCATCGAAAAAGTCGTCAACTTCACGAAAATCCGTTACCGTCTGCCTCCAGGTGTTAAACGCTTACATCGTATAAATTACTTAACACTTGTCGATAACATCTTGAGCACTTAATGGCGCGATTAGATCCGCCTCGTAATGGGTTTACGAGCGTAAAAGCAATTTGTTAGCGATTTGATCTGGATCAGTTAAGCGCCTCACACAAGTGGTTTATTTTTATTTTCTTTTTTTAAGAGAAACGTTTATTAGCATCTTCAAAGAAAACGTAGACTACCTGGAGGAAACCAAACATCATCAACTTTATTTAGTTTTATATTACCGTAGTTAGTTTTAAAGTGTGCCCATGGGAGCAGCCAACATTTTTTGCTGACATGAGATACACTTAAAACAATTGAAGTATTTTAAAAGTGGATGCTGCGAGCTCTCTGAAATGAAATCATAAATAGCGACATAAAGCAAAAGATTACTAACAATACATCAGATTCACATTGTTGACCAAAAAAAAACCAAAGCTTATAAAACTAAACTTGAGTTTTTAATTTTTCACAAAAACTGTTCGATTTTTTGTCATAACAAAGTAATTATGCCTGCAATTAATTAATTGGGTTTTCCCGCCCAAATGGGATGAGTTCTTGCCCACCTGTACTTAACGATTCCCTGGGATATGTTGTTTTCCAGGGATTGAAAAGATATTTTCCTGATTTGGGCGGAAGTATCGGTGCACATTCTGTTTAAATAATTACGGCCTACAGTGAAAGAGGGAAAGCCAGTGAATGGTAATCTGTTCCGCATTCGTAAAGTTCGGCTCAAGAATGATTCTCGAAACTTCACTGTTCTGCTAGGTCTTCTCTCGAGGACGAAGATAGATGAAGACGGCTCCCTGCACGGGTGTCACTGTTCTACAAGAAATCTGAGCAGGGATTTCGTTGGAACTCTCTAATTTTGATACATACACAAAGTTGTCTCCAGGGAAATGAGCTGCTCTCATTTGCCCACTTTCAACCAACGAACATTAATAACAAGAAGGCCGACTCTGCCAAAAATTCCAAATGAAAGAGACTACGACCCAAGAATAAGATGACTGTATACATGAAAGCAAAAAAACAAACAACAAAACAATTCCAAGAGAGATACTAATTACTTTAATATAAATCTTACATACATCTGAAAGAGAGGGATGATCACTTTTTCTTAAAGGGGAAGTGAATTTGTTTTTTTACTTTCAGAAGAGGCATGCTTTCCACAGACCGGCTAAGGTGTGTAGGTTTTAACCCGCTTAGATATAGTAAAAGCCTGTAAAATTTTCCACAGCGCGGCAAGTTTGTGTTTGTGCACCACGTGGTTGTACAAAATGTAAACAAATATTTGCGCTAAAAATCCTTCTTTCTAGTGCAATTCCAAGAAAAAGGCCTGGCCCATTGATTTAGAATGGAAGAAAGAAAAATAGCAATCTGGAAATCCAAGAGATGCGTTAAGGTTTTCCGCGGTGTACCTCCTATACTCAGTATCGCTGTTGCGGCAAAGACATGATGGATATTGAACACACTTAAGTCCCCTTATTTGGGTTTAGGCAGGGTTCTCCCTGGCTTGGATGGCTTCTTTGTTGGGGTATCCATTTTCCCTTCAGTGACGCAGGCTGCTGAGTTACCTTCAGAATGCTCCCCTTTATTCGTTCCCGGAGGGTCCTGAAGTCTCCCCAGTTTTTCGTACGGTCGCCATTCCTTTATCCGAATATGGACTCTGGCGAAGTCCACGTAGGACCGGCCCTGTATCCCTTCCAAGGTCTTACAGGACCTCTCATCTGTCTGTCCCCTCTCATAGATCTTCCTGTTGAATACCCTCTATTCGGAGGTATGCAGGCCAGTCTTTTTAGTAAGTACCCTTTCCGGGGCGATCTAGCACTATTTTTTCAGTATAAAATTAAATTGGGTATATAAAATTATATTCGATAGTCATGCAATGGAGTAGTTGTTTCGCGGCGGTCTTTGCTGGCACCTGTATGTGTGAATTAGCTCTTCTGTTTGCTAAGAAAAATATTTTGTAGTTTCGTGTCATCCCGTGTCGTATCGGTAAGTGTGCTGCAACCTTGAGACTAATAAGTTCGGTTTCCGAAGTGAACACTCCACAAATCACGCCCTCTCAGTACTATGAAATACTATTACTAAGAATCTAGGGAACAAACAATGCAGAGTAGTTCTGGACTTAGACCTAGAGAAAGCCTTTGACAAAGTATGACACACTGGATTATCTTCAACCTTATTAGGCTAAACACAACAATTTGGGTTATTCGAATAATCTCAGATTTGCTCTAAAATAGGAAAAAAGCAGTTTATTTGGAATACCAACTTAATAAAATTAAATTAGCCACATTATGAAATGATCATATGGATTGCCATATTGAATGGAGATCGAAGTTGAGTTTAAATAAATTCAACCTATTTCCGTAATGTAAGTAGTAAAGGGAAGCGTTAAGAGGAAGCAAAAACTTTTACTGAGATGTGCGATATTTGTTACCGCTGAGCGTCCTTAAACTGAAATACAAAGATGTATTCACTGCACAGATACTAATTTGATGATATACAAGTCGTTGATTAGACCAGTAATAAGCTCTGTCTTTTTGTTGTAGTTTACAGTTGATACAACTTGTATTGTTATTTGACAATCTTTTGTTTTGTGGGCGGTGGGTAAGCAAAAAAATTAACTAAGCCAGCATAGCAAATAACTATAACATATTTTAAGGAATAAAACAAAGTATAAAATGGGAAGAAATTACACTTTACTCAAATAACACACTTGTTTCGCTTTGTAAGTGTATACTTTAAAAATGTATAAATTAATTCCGTATTTTCCAATTCTAGTTTCAATTTTTTATTTTCATTTTTTTCATCTTATTGCTTACAGTTTTCCTTTCTTTTTTTAAGTTTTACTCCTAGTTTTTTAAGGTATTTTGCCAAAGCTCAGGGAACGACCTTATGGTGCTTAGGTGAAGGGAAATTCCTGGAAAATGTTGCAAGTAAACCACAATTTTTCAAAAGAAATTTCTAATTCCACAACATGTCAGTGGCCTCGAAATTCGGAAACATAATTCTCATCACTAGAATTGCCTCAACTACTAACGCCCAGAAAAATCATCGTAGGGTTTGTAGGATTAGAACCCATGCCCACAGAGGAGAAAATCTGCAGACATGAGCCTCAGGCCGCTAGACCATCGGCTACCCGGGTGTCACTTTTCACAAAATTCTTTACAATTTTGCTTTCTACTTTAATTGTCCTGCACATTTTTACAAAAACTATATGGAGAGTTTCATACTGATATAAATAAATAAATATGTAATTTTTTAACATACATACGTTTGAAAACATTAAATGTCACCCCTATGATGGTGTCACTCGGGCGGATCGCGCCACCCAACCTTCGTAGTGTCACCACTGGCGTTACAAAAAGATTTCTTCCTTCTTCAGCCTTACTTGACTGTAATATAAAAAAAAAAAACAAAGTTAAAGTGTGAGTTCCGCATTTGCAAATAATTTTTAGGTTTAAAATTATTAAGTTACACTTATTGAAATACAGTTTTGTTTCGAGTATTACTCACCGTCTTTATTTTTGTAAAAGCAAATAATGGGATTTTAATGTAATACAAGTCAATTAAATTTTGCATAAAATTCATAGGCTTGTGTCTCGTCGTATGAAATAGTTGCAAAGTCGCTCATAAATCGGAGAACGTCCTCCTGCTTCACGACCAACGCCTCATTACATCCAAGCAAAATTACAAAGCTTTCAAGAAATATCTAACGTTAAATGATTCGCATCTTTTTAATGGCCAGCCCACGCAGTGTCAGCCATCCCATAAAATTGCACTTGTCAACTTATCCTCGAGACGCAAATATGCCGCTGATAGTAACAATTTAGAAAGAATGGTATTTTGTTGTAGTAAGGGGAGAAAAGTCTACTATTTCGTGATTAAATTTTGCAATAACAAAATAGTAATTGTCGGGTAAAAAGTCTGCTGTTTGCTAAGAGATGACTTTCTACGGGACAACGTCTCTAATAAAAGCTTTTTTTTCAAAAAAAAATCGTCTTTAAATTTGAGGATGACAGAAATTCGGACGGTTTAAATCGAAAGGGAACTGCGTAGAAATTTTGACCAAATTACATAACAATTCAATGTGGACAGACCTCTAAACTGTGAAATGGTGCTGAACTCGATTAGGTAAAAGATCAAGAAGCTATAAATTATGCACAGCAGTTTGGATTTGCAGAACCCCAGACAACATTAAGATACAAATTCTGTGAAATCCTATTTGCATGTAAAGTAGGCGAATCATAAAACGTGAACATCTTCCAGATATCTGGTGGCGAGCACTACCAATGCGTGTGACAAAGAACGTGATTAAATTTCAAAGGCGGCTCGATTTGAAGACTGCATGTAAACCATGATTTTATTTATAGCATCATTAATAAGATGAAGATGTTTTCTTAAGGTCAGACAGTTCGGTCGGATGACCTAAGCCCTTCATGCCCTCGATGGAGGCAATTAAGAAATTTTGAAACTCTTAGCACTTCAGGTATATAGGGAACTTCCGCTAAACAGTGGAAATCATTTTATATTTTGACTTTCGGAATGGAAGTACGCATCCTTGTTTGTCCATAGGGCGAACTGGAAGCAAACTAAAAATCTCGGAAAGAATGTCTAGAATCCGCGATTTGGCGCCTTCCGCCTAGATTCCGTAATACCGGAAAAAATTTCACTTTTGCTTTCACTGCCATTATTTTCTAAACTTTTTCCAAAAACCTGAAATTCTGGAAGAACGCAGCACCAGTTTCTGCTGGACTATTGGAGTGTGAGTGAGCACAGGTTCTCGGCAATAGAACACTTTTAGCAGCATAAGAACGGTTGAATGGAGGACAGCATCTGACTTGAGAAGAGAATTCCACTTTTCCTTTCAATTTTCATCTCACTGAAAGCCGGTTCCCGGTTGCAAATTGGTAGAGCAACCAAATGGACAGATCTATGATCTAACAATGGTAATTATGGCGGGCTGAAGGCTAATGGTCACATTTTTGTGGAAGATCAGACGGAATCTTAATTATGAGATTTGATGGAAGCCATCGATAGCAGCATTGGGTGACGAAAATAAGGAACTGAAAGATCTCAGTTTGATGATTCCTTTGTGTTCGTGAGTGGTACCACAGTCGGTATAACACCGGTGATCTATGGAGCCTTGATAGATCTGCGGTTTGGCTTCCTCAGTACATCGGTCTACTGGCGCAGGTATTTTCTGTGTATTGGGTCAACTTCTGGCGCGCCGCGAATTGCTTGCTTTCTCGTGAAACTGCCGCCTGTGTATCTCGTTAGATTGCGACCTTACTGCGTACGCTTTGACAAGTTTTGCTTTTGTCATTTTATCGTCACCTTTCTGCTTATTTTTTGATAATTTTGCTGGGATGGAGAGATGCTAATGTGGTGGCAACAGAAAAAGAAACAAATTTACATAAAAATTGTCTAAACACTGTCATAAATTAATATTCCAGTTTTTTCGGTTCGATTTCATTTCAATACACTTTTACGGAGCGTCGTGGTATTGTCCGCGATTTTTACTATATATTGCACAGTTCTGGGTACTGTCGACATAACACAATCAGTTCTCTTCGAGTAAACAACAGCAACAGCCACCAGAAAACCTTCAAAATGAAATACGCTGTAGTATTCCTTGCTCTTTTCGCTGTTGCCCTTGCCCTTCCATTGGACGACTCAAAGAACGCTCAAATCCTCCGCTACGACAACGACAACATTGGAGTTGAAGGATACAAATGGGCGTAAGTAGACTAATTACCAATCTTTTCCAGAAGTTTCCAGCCCTTCCAAGGAAAACACTGCTCATGGAATACTTTCCTCCTCTTTGCAGCTATGAAACCAGCGATGGCAAGAGCCACAACGAAGAAGGTGAATTGAGGAATGTTGGATCTGAAGATGAGGCCATCGCTGTCCGGGGAAAATTCTCATACGTTGACAATGAGGGCAACACCTTCGAAGTCTCGTACGTCGCCGATGAGAACGGTTTCCAACCACAAGGTGCCCATCTCCCACAACCCTAAGCAGTTGGCCTGATCGAGTTGGATTAATTTAACGACAAAACTCTTGTGCCATTCCCAAAGGACCAAACGATCTTTCCCTACTGCTATGGATGAGGACTGTGAATTGTTTTAGTGAATAAATAGTGCCTATTTAAAATAAATGTAAATTTTTTTTTTGAAAAAAGCCTTTCTTTTTCTTTGGCCACTTCTTTGAACACCGGAAGTCCCCGACTTGTCCCTACCCATTCATGTCTCAGTCGAACAAGGTTATGTCAGCGTAGGGAACGTAATTGAGTCGCACAATGGCCCCAAAGGTCTCATTAGCAGCTCATCACATCTACGAGGATTTGACTGAAGATTACACAAAGTGGAACAGACCAGTTGACGAGCCGGACAGCCTTGGAAATGCTATTTTCAATCTAAGACATTTTACTAATTTTACATCGCGATGGGATTCAGCGGAGCGCTATTTGAGGTGATGTCAGATATTATGCAAATCCGGCAACCGATGCAAATTGCTCCGATGACATTGAGATTTTGGTCAGAGCTGTGGTGCGCGGTACTCCAGCGCACCTCAGCCGTCAAATGGCCATCGGCAAGCTGATTAGTGATGTGCTGATACACGGAAAAGATAGTATCAATGCTATTTGCTCCACTCCATTACTTACACCTTGAAGAGGCGAAAACCATCGCCAATGAACTGGGGTAATTGAAGTCAACTGCGATGAAGGATCACTGAATAAATTGAAAAATTTGTTGGGCCAGAAAAGATCGCCCAATCCAAAGTTTTGAAATTAATTTTAAATTTGGAGAAAGAGCGAGGTCGGTGCCGTTGCGAATGTCGCGAAAGGCATTTCAATTTCTTCATTTTTGAAAATTACCTGCATCAGAGGATCCTTGAGTATTCGACCCTACTACCAATCAATTTCAGTATTTTGTTTAGAATTTATCTATTTTTATGAAATTTTTGAACAGGATCGATCAATTTAGGTGTTGATCCACTTGCCTTTCTCCAATTAAACAATTCTGTCGAACTTAGACTAAAATACATATTTTAAATCCGGAAGCCAAAATATGCATCAAATTGCGTAAATACACTAATTAAGCTCTAAAGTATCTTTTTCTGCACGAATGGAATTTGAAAAAGTAACAGTGAAATGGCTTGGCATGTGCGAATTATAAACCTGTCTTGAAATACCCTCGTCATCGTCGTCGAACATTTGTACTCATCCAAAAAAAAGTTGATATTGAAAAAACAGAAAACAAATAAAACCTGGGTTTCTGCGACATTTCAATAAAAAACTTTTACCAACATTTCTGGAGAGTTCTTTTTGTTTTGCTACTTGGGAGCAAAAGAACGTCTAAATTAGGATTCCATCATTTTTTCTTGGAAATTTTAACTATTTTTGAGGTTGTTTTGCTGTGTCCATGTTTTTGCTTTAAGAATTCATATAAATCTTTTATAAATACTCATTTGAGATCATGCAAGGTATTTATATTTTTTTGTTTTTTTGTAGAAACGTTGACAGATCTACTTCACGTCTTCATTGCCTCAACTTTCTTCCTCTGATAAGATAACAAAAAAATGGTAGCAAATGTCTTCAAGTAGATTTGAAAAAATCTACTTGAAGGCAACTTTCTTGCAACTGCTATTATATAATATGGGCTCCAAATCACACAATTGTTGCAACACCTAAGTAGTTTTCAAGGTGTGGATAGAAATCTTCGCCACCAACGCCAACGAACGCCAGTGCAATTCCGCCCTGGGTACAGTTGGTAATCAGCTCTACTTAAAGTTGCGTCTCATATTCGGCCGGATATAGATAATAGAGGAATTACCATTATTCTTCTGCTTCCTGTTTTTCGAAAGTTTTCGAAACGTCTACACCAAGTACTTCTTGCAAACTTTCTCTGCAAAATGTCTCAAATAGGGTATGAATCTTTTAACCCTAAAACAGAGATACTACATCTGATTTTTGAGGTTCCTCAGGGGTCTGTACTTTCAGTAGGTATATTAGTGATGATTAGTTGTATATGATGACAAAATTTATTTGTATGCTGACGACGTTCAAGTGCATCGAAGCTGTCCTATCGGCATAAAATTTATAGATTTGTATCTTGTCGCATGAAATAATTACAGACTCGCTCATAAATCGACAGAACGTCCTCTTGCTTCACGTCCTGTCTTATTTTACCCATGATGCCATAATTTTTACCAAAATTCAACTTTCGGTTCATAGATGGGTTAAAAATAATATAACCATCTCCAATAATGTGCATATTATGGAAAAAAATAGAAGTAGTTCCCATACCCGCTCCTATAGGTTAGAATTTAGATTGTGACAATAAATGATAACCCCCCAGACTCAAAACGCGTCTAACATAAATAATAACGATCAGAGCGAGTGTTGTTAAAAAGAGCAAAACACTAATAATTTCCTTGCAAAATTACTCAAGTGTTTTTCGAAGTGAATTTCACTTCAAGTGTTTTTCGAAGTGAATTTCACTTCAAAAATTTAGTCTCCCAAAGGCTGAGAGATTTTAACGACAGCGCTGAATCAGTCGCGACCTGATCATATTAAAGTCAGGTGCTTCCATAGTCGCTTGGCTGTCCATGTAAATCCCAATATCCTCATTACGTGATACGTTGGGTGACCCCAAGAGCAGCATAGCAGATTGTTTATAGCAGAAATCTCCGTTTGGAATACGCGGTAGCCGTAGGATTTCTGAACATTGTGTTAGGCTGAAAAGACCCCAGCTCCTACTCCCCGCCCAGCTTCCATCCAGGATATGTCTGACTAATCTCACCCCTCTCTGCTAAGGATCCAAACTGTGGGACACGAGAGCGTGTCCCCGAAGCTTATCATATCCTACTGTAACTCTAATCTGAAGGCAACCATTTTTGTGGCAAAAAGAACGTTAAATTATTAAATTTTCAAATCATTCAACCCCTATTTGACCAAATGTCTTTTGATTGAAATCGAAGAAAAGGTTTGGTAGAGGGGAGCGGTGAGAGTAGGTTTTAGGGCGGTTACGTTCTTTGGATATCCGTAAAGAAGGAGTAATTATAATATTAATATTTAACATGTTCGCAACTGCCAGATTGATTACGTATTGCCTTTTTTTACAGATAATTCGTCTAATTATGAAATGCTTGCAGTAAAACAAAAGTGTATACCTACTTTAGTAGCAAAATTCCCACAATCTTGAGAGTACAATGCCCTAAAAATTGTGCACTTCTTTGAGCTTAAACCAAAAAAGAAGCTGTGGTTTGTGTCTGAGTACCAATGTCCACTACAACTGATGCCTCAACCGCAGAAAATCATCACATCTACGTCTGGTGCAATTGCACCAATAAATTATCGATAGGAGCTATTTCTTGCTTTCCTCAAGCTGATTCCATTTCTTGAATATTTTTTAAACTGCATCACAAAGGCCATGTGACTTTTCTTTTTTTCTGGTATAAAATTTACGAAAAGAAAAGAAAAGAATTCAGAAACCTCGAAAACTGAAATCGAATCAATTGGAAATCAGTCTTTGATGAAACGATCAAAATTTTACAAATTACTTTGGTCTCGTTAAAAATAAATTAAAAAAACAACCGATGGCCACCAGATGATATTTTTTCAGAGGTGAGTGGGTTGAAAATAAATCTTTTACCATTCTTATCTTCCCTGTTTATCTCTTGTCAGTTAGGGGGACGAGGCGCCATATATCACTGCGGAAGGTGAAACTGTCGAATTTGAATTTATTCATTTTCTATGGCAAATTTAGCAATGAGTAACTTATTTTTCTTTTTTATCTCATTTAAATTCCCAACGCATCTCACTTCTAAGTCGCAAATACCATTACGGCTGCTCAAGCAAGTTGCGCCAAAGATGCGGAAGAATTCTACGTTTCTAGTGGAGTCTTATTTCCATTTTAAAGTTTTCAATCAAATTTTTACACTATAACATGACCATTCATTTTTTCGAAATGGGGGTCTTGAATGCCTTTCTAATGTTTTTCTTCCGAAGAAAAAGTGGAGCAATTTTGCACCAATAGTTTGTTCAGAAGAAATTTTCACTTGAATCTTTTCAGTTTGCAGGATTGTCAATCTTTTCCCATTTCAGGCTATGCAAAGCGTTCTAAGGCACCATAGAACAGGAGCGATGAACGATACTGGTCCCTTTGGACGAACGAACAGGTTTGAAACAAAAGTGTGATCATAACACTCCAAGGAATCTTATTTACCGAACACCCTGTATAGCGAGGTTGGTGGGGTTCTATGAAGCGGCTAATAAAAATGTGGATGTATCTGCAGACTCTACGGAATTAATTGTATGCAGTACTCCCTTCCGTCGTATAATGATGCTACAGCTTTATATAAGAAAAAACTGTTTTAATCCGTGAGCTTTGTCGCTTACATTCATCTCTTTGAGAGTATTTTTCACAAACTTCCAAAATTCGATGTTACCTTAACAAAAACATAAGTAATGGAAAACCTTACTTTTTTCTATAAATTTCCTCTTCTAAAAATTCCATAGTTTTCGTTCTATAGACAAATGTTAATTGCAACCAGTGAATATCTTTAAAGAGGACATTCCTATCGAATCAGAAAATTTGGTTTTGTAATCGTCGGAATTTCCTGGTGAAGCATAGAAGAAGGAGTCCATCACAGGTTAGACCACATTACTTTTATGCATTACAATCAGCGACTTTAGCTAATTGTTGTGTATTAGATGTAGCTGTAAATTAAAAGTATATTGCCCAAAAATTTAGAAAATTTCTGTTTGAAGGAAACTTAGAAACTTTTTAACTTTTTCTGAAACCGGCATAGATGGTAGTATTAGATGTCCTGATAAAAAACCCTTATGGACAGAAAGTTAAATAATGGACGGATTTTTTGTTATAAGCTGTGAGAGTGTTCGATTTTCACAACATTTTACCTATTAACATATATGTAAATTCCAGCCAATATAGTCCAGAATTAATTTCCATTTGAAAAGTGCGGAGTCCTTTAACCAGAATTATCCTATTCTATCGCCATAAAAGTTACTCATGCGATACGATAGGAGGGTAATTCTGGTGCAAAAAAGTGTTTGCCTTTTTTCTTACTTTTTTGAAGGTACGTAGTGTGGTCCAAGTATTCATGGCCTAAGGTATTTCAACACATTTTCCACGTCCTTTAATAAGTACTTTAATACTATTAACCCTTTGCACTCCGAAGTCCCCTTTGCGGCACCAATTTATTGCAGCAATTTAGGATTTAATTTTTAATTGACACTCAACTAAGAACTGTAAACTGATAGATGAGTAATTAACTCAATATTAGATTTTGCTTTTGACTATAAAAATTTTTACTGGGCTGTCAGCTCGTGATAGCAAAAGTCCTTGAAGTTTTAAAGGATTCAATATTTCTGAAATTGCATAGTTGCAGGTGCTGGAAAAGTTCGGAGTGAAAAGGGTTAAAATACTAGTCTGAAGATTTGTCTTCAAAATGCTGCCTAACCGCCTCTTCGTCGGAGTTAAACTTCATTCCCTGCAAATCTGATTTTAGTTTGGCAAATAAAAAGCAGTCACTTGTAACCAAGTCTGGACTGTAAGGTGGATGATCCTATCCTTCGATTCCTTAACAGCAGCCTTTGAAATACCAGCAGTGCTTACGGGCGCATTGTCGTATAAGAGCAGTACTTTTCGGGACAGTTTTCCTATCCTTTTCTAGACAATAGCTTTACGTAATTTAGGTAGAAGTTCAGCATAAAATGTGGCATTTACAACGATATTACGTTCCTTGAAGTCCAACAGCAGAATACCTTCAATATCCCAGAAAACTGCTGTCATGGTCTTTGTGGTGCTTTGTGCGACCTCCGGCACT
>QYTT01093352.1:1942-15402 GCA_006980735.1 Dasypogon diadema
TTGACCAAAGTTTTTTGGAAGGAAGATTAACATTCAACTTCGCACTGATATATCTTCGTTTGGCGGAGCGCAATAACATAGTAACCTTGTTGCGCGTAATATTATACCTAGTGCGTGTGACTGTGTTAGGTCTTAACTTGTATTGTCTCCACAAATAATCGCGTTCAGCCATAGCATGGTGAATTTCGGTAGTAATCCAGGGGCACCGATTGTTACGAATCACACACCTCTTTAGTGGGACATATTTGTCGAAGAGGTAGATTAGGTAATCTGTGAAAAGATCAACCTTATCTTCCACAGAATTGCTTAAATATAAATGATCCCACGACATTCGGTTACACTCAAAGAACAAACCCTCAGTGTCTACATTTTTAAAATCCCGGTAAACAAAAGCAGTGTGGTTAGTTTCAGAGTCCAGATCCATTTTATACGAGAGATAGAGAAAGTCATGGTCAAAGTTTGATGGCGGAGAAATCTGACTGTGACGCAGGACAAAATCGAGATCTGGGCACAGAACATAGTCAAGTTGGGAAGGGGACAGGGCATTAAAATAAGTTGGCTGACTATTAACAATATTTAAGTTAAGCACTTGGAGAATGTAATGTAATTCTGAGACAGAGGTATTTGATTTAAGGATATTAACATTAAAGTCTCCACAAATCACCACATTCCTATGGCGTGTCAGAATAGATTGAGCAGCAGCAACAAATTCCGAAGCATTGTCCAGACTGAAGCAATTGGGAGGACAATAAACACCAAAAACAACACACCTGTCCTGTTTGGACCTGACTTCAACCGCAAGGAACTCAATCTGCCCCCCATCAGCCGACAATGAGACAGTAGAGGCCTTGAGAGACTTATGCACATAGACGGCCACACCACCGCCACTTCGATCAACTCTATCATTTCTAAAGATATTGTAGCCAGGTATTGATACAAACGCTGAGCTCACATCAGTATTCAGCCATGTTTCACACACAATCAAAATATGTATTTCAGTACCTGAAAACATTTCATGCAATAAACCAATCTTATTTCCAAGACTACGTGCATTAATATACACAACATTTAAACCTCTCTGGCGGGAAGTTAAAATATTACATAGTGTTCTTACCCTGTCCAAAGGCGAAAAGTTATTCCCCACCATCATCAGCCAGGAACACCCATCGAGAGATCATCGCAAGCAGCACAAATTCATGTTGAAAAAACAGAGAGGTGGCAAACATTTTACAAAATTTACAAAAGTTCAATATTTTCGTAGAAAGAGATATTATAAAATACATTATTAACAGCGAAGAGAAAGAAGAGAAAACAAAAAAGCAAAATCGATAAATGCACACACACTAAAATCTAAGCATCCTCATTTCGAGCCGAAGTAACAAGTTCATCCAGAGCTTCAATACGTTTTACAAGTAATGGTGGTGCTCCCTCTTTCACGCATACATGGACCAAGCCATGACGTGTAAAGAAAGAGTGAATTTGGAATTTTCTTTTGTAGGCAGAGGCTCTACGCACAATGTTCTGGTTTGCATGTGTTAGGCTTTCAAATGCTGTCACCCTGCTATCAGAAACAAATGCCGGAGAAATTTGCTTAAGTTGTACTGCAGCACGCCTGAATTTTTGAAGAAAGATTTGCTGTTCACCGGCACAGGAGAATTTAATAATTAGAGGAGGAGCTTTATTGTTATTAGTACCCAGGCGATGATTGCCCCTGGCTCGAAAAGCAATAGTATAAGGTGAAACGGTATGATCGACAAGAGTGCACAAACGTTGCAGCATTTCCTTTTGTTGCTTAACAAAATTGTGCGTGGAACAAAAAATTTCATTAATCTGTTTTTCTAAATATATGCGTTTAAAACTGTAAATTTCTTCGTCTTAAAAAAAATTAATTGTTTAAATATCCCGCCCAACAACGCCGGCAAAAGACAAAAGTATATTCGGTCTATACCTGTCTGTTTCCTGCATGTCATGTGCCGTACTAACGGCAGAAGCAGGCGCCAAAATTTAAAATGTGATTCAATTTTCGGATTTTTTGTTATCTACTACTACTACTTTTTCAAATTTAAATATTTGGACTTATTTAAGCTTGAACAATATCTAGAATTCGATTACAGTTCAGTTTAACTTTAAAGATCGAAAGAGACTTCAAAAATTTGTGCCATTTTCTTGAAGACAACTTGTATATATTCATCTCAGTGACTCCCATAGACTACATCGTCTCCGCTTGTATAACAGGGCGCGCTCTCACCTCTTCTGCTTCCAACAGCAGCGCGAAAAAGCTTTTCGGAAACTCACCAGCGCTGGAGAGTGCAACGCATCATTAGCAAAGTTCCACATTCGACGGTTTAGCATCGCTTCTAGGCCAGGTGCCTAAACCACATTTTTCGTAACATTATTCTAGAGTAAACATTTTCAATTTTAACCGACTGAAGGCGGTTAAAATTGACTTTTTTAGTGTAACACTCCATTTTTGACGGAAATAGCGTAAAATTTTAAGATTGAATATGCGATTCACTAATAGGCCAAAGTGATCTATAGAGGTTCCTTCAAAGTCGAATAACCTCTCGAATCAATACCCAGTAATTATGTACTTTGGAAGAAAATGATTGAAACGAAAGTAGTACGATACAAAAAGGGGTCCTTAACCATTATTTTTAATTTAGTTGCTATCGAAGATTTCAGGATATTCCACCGTCCCATTCCGTTCTATTAGTATGCTATGCATATGAAAAGTATTACAAATCTAAATCCTTAATGCCAAAAAATATCTATCATACAGATACATATACTAAAAATCATTTGGTATCAGTGCGCATGTGCGTCCGTATGAAAATTAGAGAACCCTTTGAAATTTATTTCATTATATTTGTAAAATCAACTTCGCGAACGGAGAAAGTTTTTACAAAGTTGCCTTATTAAGCCTGTATTTTCATATAATATTAGTTTCTTTATTATAAAATGAAAACTTTCCTGTTCTAAAAATTGTTCAGTATAAAAGCTACTAAAGTTATGCGTTGCGAGAGAGTCGTAACTCCATTTTTCTGTATTTTGTATAAATGCGCAAATTTGTTAATTTTCCGTTTTTGATTAATATAAATTTAAAAATGCCTTAATATATTCTTTAACATGGCAATGCTATTGGTTGAGATATTCTAACCTATTCAGTGTTGAACTTACGATTGTTTGCGTCCAAAAGAAAATTCAGGACAGGATCAGACCAACAAGTAATTCCACATTTTATTAGACGAAATAATTTGATTGCAAAAAAATGATTTTACCACGAAAAAGGGCATGTATACATTTTAATCCGCCACCACGGATAACTTAACAAATATGGATCGGATCAAAAAACATCCCGAATAAAAGTTTGATGGTTTGGAGGGGGACATGTCATCCCTACCCTCCTGAGGATGGGACGAGGAGTCACTATAAAATTTTAAATAGGAACACCTACTTTTTATTTCTGATTCGGATTCTATGCCACAAAATATGTAGGTTTTATTTGAATCATTTTTTTGATTCGCGATAGATGGCGCTGTTGGCTGGCGAAATTTCGATTTTTAACCTTTTCTCGAAAAAATGCAACAAAAATGTGTTCAATAAAAAAAGTTACACAATGATATTAAAGTAGAGCTTCCACCTTCTCCCCAGGAGTTGGGGTAAGATAGAAGATATTAATAACAATACATGCACGCCTGGGCACCATTACCTGAAAAGGGAGGGTGTGTGTTTGCGTGTGTACGATTCTAAATTACAAATGCTGCTCAAAATCATGTCCCTGATAGTCACGACAGATTCTTACCCTTTTTACAAAGTTCTACACGCATTTGCTCAACACTTATTTCCCTGCAAGCATTCCTTATACTCCCCTTCATGTTTTCGCGTGATGTTGGAAGATCTCGAAACACAAAGTCTTTCAGGAAACCCCAAAGGAAGAAGTCTGGAGTCAAGTTAAGTGGTCTGTCTGGCTAAACAACAGGTCCTCTGCGGCTAATCATCGATCTGGAAATTGTCGATTCAAATGGCAACGAACTTCACGAGAGTAGTGAGGTGGTGCGTCGTCTTGCTGAAACCACATCGTCGTCCTGGTGTACCAATCGATGTTTTCCAAAAGTTCAGGAAGTTCGTCCTGAAGAAACTCCAAGTACTGTACGCCATTCAATGTCCCTTCGGAGAAAAATGGTCCAACCAACTACGTGTCGATAGTTCCGCACCACACAATCATACTCCATCGCCGTTAAGCATCTCCTTGTCGAATCCAATATGGATTCTCGGCACTCCAATAGTGGCAGTTGCGCCTGTTTACAAGACCCATATTATGAAAGGTGCATTCATCTGTAAACAGGACTCGGTGGACTTGTGTAAGGCCCAATTGCAGAATTAAACTTGGTTGACGTAATCAGTGCTTGACAACTATACAAGCAGGATGTGGTAAGGATGGTGCTTCATTGTGTGTAATATCCTCTGAACCGTGGATTTTGGGGCACCAATTTCTTTTTGGAATTCCCGCAGATTGCTGTGAGGGTTATTATGTACCATCGCAAGTACAGTAACTGTGTATGGATCACTATTATCTGCATCAATACGATCAACTGTGCGTCGATTTCATTTTAGGTGACCTTGACGAGATGTCGTGTAGTACTACGAGACGGCCACCTACGATCCGAAAATTTGTGTCTGTACAGTTCAACTGCTGCACCATAGTTGTGCTGTGCCTCTCCAAAAACCAATAAAATATCCACGATTTCATTTGGTTCGTAATCCATGATCGTCGACCGATGTGATGTTTTATACTTAACAAAGCTTTAGTAAATTAAAATAAAAGGAAAATATTTCCGGGAAAATTAATTTTAAAGTGATGTCCCCCAGAGGGGAAGGGGTGACATTTTTTGACAGGAGCAGATGTCCCCCTCCAAATCATTAAACTTCTATTCGGGATATTTCTTGATCCAATGCATATTTCTTAAGTAATCCCTGCTGGCGGATTAAGATGGGACACCCTGTATATTGCTAGGTTTCTAACAGTAGCGATAAGGAAAGTATAGGCTTTGTAACAAGATTTTGCTAATTATTGTGATACCCTTATGAAATATTCTCATAAAAATTCAAATAGTTTTCTTATGAAACCTGCGTATCTCTTGCAAAGAGAGCTAACGTATTTTTATAAGACAAAAATAACTGTCATAAGCGCTCCGTCATTTAATTCTGCCAATGTATTCATAAATTCTATTCTCTATAAAGATTAAATATTAGATGAAAATTGTTAGTTGGGAGTTATTAATATATAGAGTTTCCCTTTTAGCCCAGAAGGCGCACTTCCCAGCGTGGAGCCAAGAATCGTTTACCTATCTCCGCATTAAGCGTTCACACATTTTCGAAAGAAATGTGTTAAGATTAGGCTCCCCGACAAGCATGCAAGACATATAAAAGTTAGTAAGCTTAGTCCGAACTATAGGGCAAGGAAAAAGGAAAGTCACAGGACTAGGAAAAGACGACTTTTTAGAACACTTTTGGATACATTTAAATCAAAGTGCTCCACCACGCAATTGACCGCCGCACATATGCGGTTCATAGGCTCGCGCTTACCATAGTTAGTTCTGGAAAAATTAATATGTAAAAGGTGGACCTCCCTCAAGTTACGTCTATTTGTCCTGAACGACACCCTGCCGCGGAGCTCTGAAGAGTCAATATTGGAGTTCAAGAGCTGGTGAATAAAAACTATATCGGCAACCTTACGGCGCTTTTCCAAGGAAGTCATGCCAAGAAGATTTAGCCGGTCGCGGTAGGGCGGAAGAATCATAGGGTCGTTCCAAGGAAGACCTCCAAGCGCAAATCTAATGAACCTACGCTGAACAGACTTCAAGCGGCCAATGTGGACAGCGTAGGAAGGATTCCACACCTGCGAAGCGTGCTTCAGAAGTGGTCGGACGAACGAGTTATACAATGTCAAAGAAACTTGAGGATCATAGAACTCCCTGGACCAGCGTTTAATGAAGCCCAGCATGGAGTTGCCTCTAGAAGCAGCATAATTAATGTGGGAAACGAAATCAAGCTTGGAATCAAGCTTCACGCCAAGGTCATTAACAGACTGTACACGAGGAATATTGTTTGTTGCAAATGTGTAGTTGTACGTAATAGAGTCGCGTTTTCTAAAGAATAACATAACCTCACATTTATTTACGTTAAGTTCCAAGTCATTGTGTTCGCACCAAGAATAAAAGGTATTCAGGTCCTCCTGAAGGGAAGCGCAGTCACTGAGATCATTGATGAAGTAAAAAATCTTCATGTCGTCAGCATAAATTAGAACCTTTGAATGTCTTAGAAGATGCACAATATCGTCAATTGAAAGGACAAAAATCAGAGGGCCAAGGTGACTACCCTGAGGCACCCCAGATGTCGCCTCTATGACCCTCGACCGAGAACCGCGAAAAAGAACCTGATAGCGTCTTTCGGATAGATAAGAGCGAATCCACTCCAGGAGTAAACTAGGAAACCCAAGTTTATGTAACTTGAGCATAATGACTGAGTGCGACAGCTTGTCAAAAGCTTTACTGAAATCTGCATAAATACAGTCAGTTTGAAGATTTTTACCAAAACCGGTAATTGTATTAGAGGTGAATTCAAGTAAGTTTGTAGTAGTAGATCTAGAGTAGCTTAAAATATTTTGTATCGAAAAGCATTTCTGCTTGTAGATGTTTTTTCTCTCATTTAAATAAAACGTTTATTTTGAAATTTTTGTTTTCATCTCGAAATATCTCAGACATTACAAAAACTAATGTAATACATCTTGATTGATTACTATTATTGACTAATTTGTTTACTAAGCTCGCACATATGACGAATCAAGAACAGGAGTTATTGCTTCTGTTCATATTTACATGATTTCTTAATCTTTTAAGCTCATTGTACCCTTTGTACTTGTTGGAAGTATGTGGTTCATGTATAAAGGATTATTCTGTAAAAAAAGGATTATTTCATATTAATCAAATGCTTCAGTATTTTATATGAAATTAAATCCACTTCCTCCAACCATTGTGAACCGAAAATAAATTTTTTACAGAGAATTATAAGACGTGAACGCAACTGAGTGGCTTTGTGTTATACAGGGAACCAAATGTCCATTTCAAATGTATACATAATTAGGGGTGCTTGATTACAAACAAAAAATACGAAGATACCTTTACAGGCAACACGCGTTTGGGGTCAGCAGTCAACCAAAAAAACTGGCTCGTGCCTCTTCTGGTATCCGATAATTTTCTCAAAGGGACGATAAAATGTATTTTTTGCGTGTGCCGCAGGAGATGTCTGTTTTTAACGATCCGTCAGCAGAGGTAACATATGGGGAATTTAATTCTATAAAGGAATACCACTCGACACAGAGGGTGTTATGCTTCAGAAATCCTTGCTCGTGCCGTACGCTTATTTCAATTTTCTGATTAAAAATAATTTAAAATCTACAGACAGACACCTATTTGCTTTTCTTCGCCATGTCTAATTGTTTGCAATTACAAGTTCTGCAGGAGGATCTGCAAAAACGTTTTGTGTTCTGGTCGTCTATCTACAAAAATGTAATTTAAATGTTTTGTTTGCCTCATGTTCGTCGTGCGTATACACATCTGGCACACGCTAGAACTCTTTACGTCTGTAGTAAATATGTCAATAATTTGGAAAAAGAATAATTATAATATCTCTGCTATTGCTGTTCGGAGCGTATTACACATAGAGACTGATCTACCAGGAATCAGGTAGAAGATTTCGTTAGTACACGTACCATCACTGCCATTGCATTCTTTGCAATAGCGAAAATGTAATACGTCCAACTAAGGCTATTGGGTACTTTAACCGCTAAGATGTTTAGATGCTGTTCACCTTCAGCTACTTCGAAGCTAACTTCGAGAAGATTTTTGCGCCGAAGCTTCGAGGGCATAACCTTCGAAGATTTCAATCTTCCAAGCTTTGGTAGTTGTGCGATTTAAATAACATAACATAAATTATGAGATAGTTACGTGTCCTACTTAACAACGATGAGCTTAAATTTTAAAAACTACATGAATTATTTGTCAGCCATTCATATTTTTATCAATTTTAGGAAAAAAATGAATTTTAACAACTTCGAAGCTTCGAAGTTTTTCACTGACGAAGGTTTGAGACGAAGCTTCACAACTTTGAAGCCTGAAAATACGAAGTTTTTTGACCTTCGAAGGTTTTGCACGAAGCTTCCAAACTTCCAAGTTCAACACCTTTGAAGGAACCTAATAGCCCTAGTTCCGTTTAGGAGACTTTGCCTTTGCCGAAGGAGGTGCCGGAATTTCGACGTTAGTTTTAGAAAAATAAAACCGTTTTAGGTTTAATTTAGATGAATTAAACTCGACGCGATTAATCCTGCTCTAGTAAAAAAAACTATTAATATTCTCATTATCATAATCCGATCTTGCACGATTATTATCAGTAGCATTTCTATGAGAGTTAAAAACCGATCCAGCCGAGTACGTGAAATCTAGGGTATCTGCAGTCTAAGTGAGGAACAAATAGTCAGAACCAGGTGTTGGAAGTTTGCTAAAAGAGCATGGGTTTTTTTACGGTGTATCCAAAGTTCAAGGGATACCTAGCACAGTCTTAGCGAAAAGGAAAATAGGGAGAGGAGGAAAAGAATTAGGATTTCAAGTGAAAGTGTTGGGCGCATATTCTGCTTGAAAAGCTGCGGCCTGTAGTCCTGGGGAAAAAAACAGAAGATGGCAATCTCTTCCACATTCGTGTAGTTCTGCTCGAGAAATCTTATCGAAATTTCATTGTTCTGCTAGATCTTGGCTCAAGGACGAAATGGTCAAGGCTGTTCGATGCTTAGGTATCACGGATGCGGATATAGTAAGTGCGAAAAGCGAGAAGCGAATAATTTTTTTATTTACATTCAATATGGCAGCGGACTTAGTAGATACTAAACGATGCGAAAGCCAAAGTAAATTAAAAAGCGGGAAAGCGAACAGGCTGTTGTGTGCAGCTTTATCGCAAAAATTTGGGAAAGTATTGAAAGGTTTTATTTCGAGAAAATTAATAATTGTATACAAACTTTAGTAAGTGCAGCAGCGCAATTCAATAATGATAACCAAGAAATTTATAAATGAAGTTTCCTTATGCGAAAAGAAGAGTACGAATCACCATAATTGTGTAGTAATTGATAAACTATGGGAAAAGATTTTCGCATCATTTACGGAAGTTTATTAAACTGTATTTCTGCAAACAAGAATTCTAAAAGTGTCGCGAATAAAACGCACATTTTTCGTAATTTTGTCTAAAACAAATAGTTTTCCAATACTTTCAGCAAAGGATGGGAACATTTCAATAGGTCTCAATTAAAATTCTCCACTTTGAATTAGTTATTCCAAAGGTACATTCAATTAATCGTTTTGTTCTTGATAGCCGAGAATTAAAATACTCTTTTTCGGGTATTTTTTTGTCAAGAAAAGGACATGCTTTGTCTCCAAAAATTACCACTGTTCGCTCTGTTTTCCATATTCGCCTACTTATATGACTAACAATGAGAGGCTATGACCTTGGCATCACCGATTTTGATGAAATTTCGCATACATGTAGTGGACGTCGGGTATAGTATCCTCTTAAAGTAGTACGACCCAACGTTCCAGGATAAGCAAGGATATGCGTTGCAAAAAGTTTATATCCAGCTTATCTTCAGAATACAAAGTGCTCTTGGCAGCGATGTGGTGGCGTGGTGGATAAGTGTCTGGCTCTCGCCCCTAGTCGCTGCCGGTTTTACTTGCACTTTTTTCGGGAATTTCTTTTTTCAAGATTATATAATGAGTTAGAAAATTTTTTCTTTTGAATTTCTGAAATCATTGTATGGAAAAATTTTAATGGATAATGCATTGGAGGGTATTACAGTTCCATTAAGATATTTAATAATTGCTTTCAATACCTGCCTACATTTTTTAATGATGTCTGGGGCTGGTAACAAAGCAATAAAACTAGTTTAAGGTTTATGACTGCTTTATAATTATTACGATTACACTTTACCCCTACTTTTGGCTGCGTGTTTTTAGTAAGGACTAGTTAAACACAAATTATATAAAATCTATTTCTAGAATTACATTGTTTGTATATTATACTACATTTATTTTCTATATTTGATGTTGTTTATATACTTCGCATACTTTAGGATGATAAATATCGTGAAAACACACAAAACATAGAGACAGTTTACACCAGGCATATTTTAGGAGTGGAATAGTCTTACATTGGCTATTTCTCCAGCATCAAAAAAGTGCAAGAAGTAAAACCGGCAGCGACTAGGATCGAACCTGCGTCTCCGGGGTGAGAGCCAGACACTTGTCCACCACTCCACCACATCGCTGCCAAGAGCACTTTGTATTCTGAAGATAAGCTGGATATAAACTTTTTGCAACGCATATCCTTGCTTATCCTGGAACGTTGGGTCCTACTACTTTAAGAGGATACTATACCCGACGCCCACTACATGTATGCGAAGTTTCATCAAAATCGGTGATGCCAAGGTCATAGCCTCTCATTGTAAGAAAGAATTTGCAATTAGCATCGGCGACAGCTTGTGAGGTAATTGATATTCTTTTATATAATTCTAGAAAAGACTTCCAGAATGTGCTGGACATTTCAAACAAATGTCTTTCGTTGCAATAACGCTTATACAATTCGGGAAATTCCACAAGTTCCAGTAATTAGCGGCTATACATTGGCGAATATTCCTTTGGTTTAGGCGTATGTATCGGCAGCCATATTCCAGTAGGAAATGTGTTCATTACCCAGTAGGAAATTTGCTCATTACTGCATCGATGCAATAAACCTAAACACAGCGACGTAGAACAAAATACATAAGAGAAGATAACAGAAGCGATATACCAGGAGATTATCAGCAAAATAATGCTCAAGAATCATAATTTAGCTATGACTAACAAAGTACGAATGAAAGGAATTAGATGGAAAAATATGCATAAAGATATTAAAAAATATGTGAGTAAATGTCAGATATGCAAAAGACAGAAGGTAAATATAGGGAACCAATTAAAATGCCTATGGAGTTAACAGCCACAGCGAAAAGAGCTTTTGAAGAAATAAATATAGATACAGTAGGATCGATGACGGAAAGTGTGTGGATTCAAATACATTTTCACTATACAGGACGATTTATCTAAATTTACACAGCTTTTGCCTTTAAGAAGAAATCAGGCTGCCAAAATTGCAATGGATATGTTTCAACACTGGTTTGGAAAGTTTAGTGTACCTCAAGTAATATTATCAAATATTAGCTGCATTTTTTTATTCTGATCTAGATCATTGGAAATTTTAATTAAGTTGATCTACTGAACACAAGCAAACAGTTGGTGATTTTTAAATCTGAAAAAATTCGAGAGATTGCCATGATTTTGAACTCTATATTTTCCAGATTCTATTTTGACATTTCCTACGGTTCAAAATCATAGCAATTTGATGAACTCTTTCACAGCCTGAATCAAAAACTGCTTATAGGGAATTTGGGGGTCAACTCAATCTAAAATTTCCAATGATCCAGATCAGAATAAAAAAACGCAGCTAATGGCATCGAACTCGTTGGTAACCTAATGAATGACTTTTGCAAATTATTTAAAATAAAGAAAATTACAACTTCTGCGCACTAGCCCCAATCCGAATATTTAAGGATATTTACGTAAAATAAAAATGATAAATGGGAAGAATATATATATATATATATATATTGCAACTCTATATTACAATAGTTCAACTAAATTTTTTATGAACTAATTTTTGGAAGAAAAATTTACCTAACAAAGTCAATAAAATAGATTTTGGAAAATCATATAGTAGATACATAGATGAATCAAAAATTCAATTGGTAGAGTTAAATAGGATTGCTAGATAAAATATAATTAAGGCTAAGCAAGGCTTTAGCGATAGAAATAATGATGTCATAAAGGAACATAAATGTAAAATAGATGGTATGGTTTACATTCAAATAGGAGGGGGAAGCTCGATCTTACATACAGAGATCCACTTATAGTAGGAAAAGTAGATAATAATAACATTTATGTGGCAAAGTGACGATAACACCTTTTCGAAAGTCACCTGGTTGGTTAGGGGAGTTCGGGGACAGTTGTTATGGGGGCAGGTTGTTACAGGTATCATTAAGTCACATACTTGCACAAAATTGCTTTGACTCTCTCAAGAGCAACTCAGTTTTATCGAGTTCAGCGTTTTAAGAGTTGAAAATGCTGGACTGTATTTCGATGCCTTGTGACGAGAAAAAGTTTTTTGTGTATACAAAATAAATTTTCAAATTCTATGCTCATCTCCTGCTTCTATGATACAAGGAAAGGTAAAATTTTTGGAATATACGCATTTTGTTAGATAAAGTGCCTGTTAACATTCTGTAATTGGCTTTTTATAATATAAGAACACGCAAATTGTTATGTGACGTATATTTGTAAAAAGTCTAGTCTTGTTACAAACCATTGGGAGCAGCTTGTTACATATAACAACTTGCCCCTCATTTTATATTGCATAGCTTTTTGATTTTTTTATGTTACAGGTAAAACTATTATAATTATAGAATTACAAAAACAACAACTCAGCAACAACCAAACTTACAGCAACCGATGCTAAAAAATTAGCATTTGAATATGGAAATACCAATAATATTAAGATACAAGAAAACTGGCGTAAAAACCAAACTGCCACAAAAGATTGGTTGACTTCTTTTTTGAAGCGGAACAAAAATTTATCGATCCGAACAAGACAAGCTTTAATAAAAAAAATGTTAACGATTTCTCTGACAACCTTAGCAACGTCTACGAACGATTTCGATTTGAATGTCAGGATATTTGGAATATCAACGAAACTGTTCAAAAGCCCTCACAGATATTGGCATCTAGGGGGACACAACAGGTTGGAGCCAAGTCATCTGCAGAAGTGGGAAACCCTTATCTTAATGGCTATATCTGTCAACGCAAGTGGTCATACCGTTCCTCGATTTTTGATTTCCCGAGTAAATCTGCGACGGATGGCTGAAAACATATCCCGGACAGACAATGTGTATTTATGACAGTCCAGGTATTATAAAAAACGGTATTGTCAGCGGCAGTGGCACCTAGAAACGTACAATAAGGTTTCGCGGTTAGCGGTATTTAGCCATTTAATCGGAATATTTGCACTGAAGAGGATTTTTAGCCATCAGAAGTAACCGATCGTCCGTGCCGAGCTATAAGTACTTCCAAGCCCTCTCTCAGGATACATCCTGCTTCAAACGAAGATCCAATGGCTATTGCTTGAAGTGAAGACCAAAAACTCTCTACTACAAACGAAATTCTAATGCTGCTGTAAATGAAGACCCAAACCGCAATGCTTCAAATAAAGGCTCTAAGTCTTCAACAAGAGATATGGTACCTCATGTAATGCCTGAGCAGCTCCACTCACATCCT
>QYTT01093358.1:0-16085 GCA_006980735.1 Dasypogon diadema
CTAAGGGAACAATGAGGATACTTGACGGAATTGGACACAATAGTAGCGAATTGGAAAAAATTGAATTTCTGAATTGCATCACTTGAATTTAAAGGTCGCCTCTATATTAAATTATAAAGTCTAAGATAGTGGAAGAAATTAATGTAGGCGAAATTATTTCCATCATAAGTAAGAAAATAATTGTAAAAGAAATTTCAAGACTTTTTTATACATCCTTTAATTCAAATCATTGGTGAAATATCACTTTAATACATACTCACGGATGAACGAAAATTACAGTAAAGACGTATTACCTTTATTAAATACTTGGTGGTGAAAGCATTATATTCTACAGTGAACGTAGAAAACATGTACTGCCGGATTTACATAGTCCATCGTAAACAGCATTTGACCATACTTTACTGGAAGAAGTCCATTAAAGAAGGATTAAGGATTATAAAAATCACCAACTCCGTGCGAAGAGAAAAAATTATGCAAATATAAACTTAGTTGCTTTAATATGAAGGTTATTTTACTAAAAACAATTTCTTTGACTGGGCTGAAGAAAAAGCAGAAAATATTTAAGCTATGGAATTTGTGGCTCGGCACATAAATTTATGTGAACTCCGCATTATATGCTGTTTGGAAATACTTATATTAGAAGTCAATTGCGGACATGCTGGTTGTATTAACATATATTAGACGTGCAACTTTTACACATCAATAGCATTTTTATGTACCCTATGACGGGGTAAAGTACTGATAAACAACGGCAGGCAACGCTTTAAAATAACTAGTAAGGAAACAATGGAAATTTGATATATTATATTTTGGAAACTTATAGGAGACATGTCTAATTTATTTCTCAAACAACTCTTAAAAAAATATTCTGCAACAATATCCTAATTTATGCAAAACTGACATAGTACTTACTTAAAGACGGATTGAATTCCAATTGCTACACATTAATCAGTAATATTGTTGATATAATGAATAATAAAGACAGTGGAATTATGTGTACAAAAAACGGCGGTCTCGAACTGAAGAAGTAACATAGTGAAGTCTTATCTCGTATTCGTATATGTTCTTAATGTGAAATAATCAAACGTAGTAAAATTCTACCAACTTGGTGAAAAAAGACAGAAATTTTAAGAGAAAAACCCCCAAAGTGGAAATAAAATTCAAGCATACAAAATCATTAAAATAGGACAAAAGCTAACTACTAAAAAATCGTGGACTTAGTGATCGAAATAATAAGTGATATAAACCAAACAAATAAAAGGCGTAGTTATATATGTTAATGTTATTGCATTCTGGTGTTGCTTCTCGCAGTGTTACAGCGACTTAAACATCCCGGGATTTTATATTCCGAAATGATTATCATCACATCTACCACTGATTACCATGATGCATTTAGAAGGAAATAATAAGACAATTAATATAAATACCACTATTTTTAATTTAAAAAAAGAAGAGAAAATATTTAGTTCTAAATGGAAAAATATTGTTTAAAAAGTAAGAATAACATTTGTTGGCTTTCTATGCATTTTTGTTCCCTATCAATAAAAAAATATTGTTGTTTAATATTTAGTAAGTTATAATTGTTCTGGGAATTTCAATTTCCTGTACTTATAATATCCAACTATTATATTATAAAATTATAATAACAAAATTAAGTTCACATTGGTCGAATAGGTTTTTAATTTTCAAAACTTTGTAGAGCATCGCTCTGCATCATTACGTAATCTTATTTAAATTTATTCAGTTTACTTGTAAAATTCGAGAAAAATTAATCATGGATCAATACACTTTTGAAGGTTATTGAAAATATCATGTTATACGTTTATAAACATATTCTCAGAACAAACCCAATATGTATATTATGTTAAGGCCTTGTTTTTGATTAGCAAGTTTGTACTTGAAGAAGTTCATAGTTTTACTGAAGAGTCTAGAGGAAAGTAAAGTAATACTGTGCACTTAAATTGTTGACATTTGTTGCAATATGTTAAAGAGAAATGCACAGGTGAGATATTAGAAATAACTTTAATAAAAAGAAACAGTTATTTCTTTACAGTTGATAATTTTATTGACTGAATCTAGTCATCATATTGTTCTAAAATTTAATAATTATAATTTGTTCCTTAAAGAAAAAGTCAACCAGGTAAAAAACTGAGTCATACATACATTTCCATCACGAAAAATAAGAATATCCAAAGAGTCTAGTCCGTCTTTGATACCATCTGTGGAATTTTTGATTCGAATGGAGTTAGTTCTTCCTGTGATCTTTCACCTCCTCCAGTTAAAAATCGAGATTTTTTAATTTTCAATTACTTTTCTTTTGTTCTACTTTTCATATCCAAAAACTTAGCTTTTAATTCAGTTCCTGTACACTTAATACCTACATTATTATTATTGCATTCAAAATTGTCGCTAATGATTCCCAAGCACGTCTGAAGTACTTTGCACAAAATATCCCTTAAATAAAGGGCATTGTTAGAACTACATGTTCATTTTTAACAATATTATTTTTTGCAAACCTCTTGCAA
Organism: Dasypogon diadema; assembly: GCA_006980735.1. NCBI lineage: Eukaryota > Metazoa > Arthropoda > Insecta > Diptera > Asilidae > Dasypogon > Dasypogon diadema. The sequence goes on from QYTT01093358.1 coordinate 2,526, forward strand.
GATCTGCACCCTGTAGTAATAGATCAATAAATCTTTCATTTTCATTTTCAGAAAAATTGAGTCTTCTACCCTTTTTGGTACTATGCATTTGAATAAATTGGAACAATTATAAAAAGTATGACTATTAATGCAATATTTATGCAGCAATAAACAAAGTTGTAATCGGCAAAATCCAAATAGTTTAAATAAACATAACCTCGAGAAGTAATGTCAAAGGTTTTGAGGTGTGTTCCGATCGTTCTGATTCTGATATTGTGAATATCAAATTATCAAACTTGTTAAATCAAGAGATTTGCGAACGCAAATTTAATTTTCGTAAATATTGCCCCTAGTCATCACTATTGTTTTAAATCACAAAAACCTCGACATTTTTACACCCCGACCGAATTCAGCTCTGTCCCGGGATTGAAAACAATTGACGGATTATTAAAATGGATCTTTCGACTTCTGAATCTGACTGCAACTCAGGTACTGAACTGTTTACCGTTTGCTGGGCAGCATCAGGGACTTGGGCGAAAGCTTCTTGCGCCGAAACCCGCTGACCAGTGATGCCACCCAAAGATAAAAGGCATGTAGTAAATTGAGGAAAAGTTGGGGGTAAATTTCGTTTCGCAGGTAGTAAAAAAACATTCGTATAATTGGGGTTGAGTGATTTATTGACTGACGGTAACAAAAACAATAAAGTTGGTTTCCCTTTTTTAAAATTAAAAAAAACAAGAAAAAATATAACGTCTCCGTGAAAACGGTAGATTACATAAGTTAACAAAAAAACAATTATAGGACATAATATTGCACATGTCCCTATTTATATTAATTGGAATGAACCGGCATGAAACTTAAATTTTTTTGCAAACTTTAATATCTGATCTGAAGGTTCCCAAACTTGATTTTCCTTTAATAACTCTCGAGCAAACATTATGTTTTCGACCGTACATACATTAAGTTTATTCGTTTTCTTTGTTTTTATTATATTAAGCTCAGAAAATTTCCTTTCCGCAACAACGCCACTATGAGGAAGAGTACATAACATTAACATATACTGAGCTAATTCCTTAAACATAAATTCCTCTAAAAAATTTTTAACAGACATCAAATTTACCCAAAAGCTCACTATATCGTCAGTGTACCATTTGGAAATAATATCCTTTTTTCCCAATTAATGATCTCCATTGAATATTTAATACTTCGGGACCATGGTACTTGTATGGAAAAGCTTTAAGCAAATTTGAAATAGATGGCAGGGAACCAGAAGATATTTCATTTGGATCAATATATTTTAGCAAATATAAGTTATTATCATCAAAGCGGAATCGTTTTTTAACTGGATGCACCGTTCCATATAAAATTGGTTTAAATTTATTTTTACCATATTTACTGAATGTTCTTCTAAACATTGTGATTCCAAATAATTCCCTAATTTAAGTCCAAAAAAAAACAAGAATAAATAGGTAAGTGCACATTTTCGTTCTCAAAATCAACATTTAAATTTAAGTATTCAATTTGGACGAAGTTCTTTAAAATGTCCAAGAAAGACTTTTTAATAATTTTATGAACAAGGCGGACTGAAAAAGTTTATTGATATTATTTAAAATTTTAGCTGTTATTTTTGAAAGTGGTACAAGTCCATTTTTTCATGTATCGAGATATTTAAGGGTTTGCATTTGAATTAATTTAAAAATATTGGCAAACGCTAATCAATTGGAGTGATGTTTTTAACGCTATACACCTTTTAAATTTTATTATGAAATAATTATTATTGAAAATATTTAAAAAAATAAACGATTTTTTTTAGCTCCAAGTGGACTTATACCACTTTCAAAAATAACATATTATAAGAAATAAAAACAAGAGAAAATTTAAGTCCATATTTTTATAGACATTAGCTTCACTGAAATGGATTTTTTAATGTAAAAAATTATAATTTAAATGAAGACATTTAAACACATGAATAACCAAGTTTATTAGGGATTAATTTCAATCATATTAAAAAGACGATATAAATAAAAGGTAATTTCCTTTGTCGAGATAACTAAAAATAAAAAAAATTATATTTTAAACTTATTTCTGCTTTACAGTCAGCTTAGTGAAGTATTTATGGTAAATAGGTGATATGTAAGGCAGCAAACTCATTATATCGTTGTATTTCTCTCTTGTTATAGGTCTCGAAGTTTTATACAGTGGCAACAGTAATTTTTCTGAGGTTTTGAAGTCTTCCTTGTTTTCCAAATAAAAAAATTGTTTAAAATGGAGCATTTTCTTCCATACTGGTTTTGTAAAAAAAATTTGTGCGCTGCATCCCTTTTGAACCTCATCCAGCGTATTTTTAGCCACTGTACAATTTCTCCGTCCGTATTTTTTCCTGTTTGATATTCCCTCTTCTAAAGATTTGGTCGAGACAAAATCTTCTCTTTTCATTTCATACAAAGTGAAGCTATTTTTCGGCAAGTTTTTATTGCATTGCATCGTAGTATAATTATAATTATTAGGAATGGACTTATTCCACTTTCAAAAAAAAAGATTTTTGCAATAACATAGCCAAAATTCTTTTGTTTACTTTATAAAAGAAGCGTACACCATTGAATGTATGATTATAAATATGGAGAGAACGAGAAGGTGTCTATATCTTACTAAAATTACCATTAACTCATTTTTTTAAAAAAATAGACTTATACCACTTTCAAAAATAACAGCTCATATATGAGAGAAAATGAAAATACATTTGATTAAAAGGATCAATCAAAAAGTCTCGTATCAAAATTGCATTAGTTGCTTTTGCTTCTCTTTCCTCAAAACAAAATAGTGTAAAATAGTGCACACTGAACGAAATGTTGTAGTAAATACAATTAAAAATGTCATTATATTGATAAATCTGTTATAATTGTTTGTCTAACGAAGTTTTTAATTCGCTCAATGAAACTGTATTCATTAAATTTTTCACTATTTTTTGCCAATTAATATTTTATCAATTTAATGAAACAGAGAATTAAAAAAGTTTTTAATATCAGTTAAAAATGTTATTGATTTAATGAAACTCACTACATAATATAAATTAATTATTTGATCAACGCTATGAAATTGATTTCATTATGCCAAGAAATAATTTGTTAACATAATAAAAACTTGTTAGTTATTTTAATAAAAGCTTTATCAACGCAATGAAAACTTTTTACCAATTATAATGTATTTTTCATGAATATAACGAAAGTTTATTTCATCAATGCTAATAAATAAGTCGTTGATCTTATGAACACTTATCAATTGCGCCAAAGAAGGAATTCATTTATAACACAAACTGTTCAGCAGTGGTTTTATTAGAGCTCTTTGGCAAATTTACTATAGAAAAGAGATACTTAAATATTTCTTTAGCTCAGCAATACGAACAGACAAAGCGGAATTAATTGTAAGAAAACATAAAAAGGATGAAATATACGGAATTAATCAAATATAAAAAGGAATGTTATGTATATTTTCTTGATAATAAAATCAAGTATTTATTTTTGTTAATGAAATCACTGCGACCCTTAGTTTACAAATTTGTGCTTTATTAAACGTCTCTGATGTAAACACTACAATGTAATTATATCTATTCGCGTTAAAATAAACACTATCACCTCTGAGAGGCAGTTTCTGTTATACTTAATGGTCTTAACTTGAACACTATCACTTTTGTGGTAAAACAATGTTTGTTATAATCCAGTTGTCTCGAAGTAGACTCTATCACTTCTGGTGACACAATTTTTGTTACAATCAGTCGGTTAATTAAAGATCAAGGAGAGAGTGAACTCTCAACCGGCGTTTCTACTTCGCGATGTAGACTTCTGAATCAAAACTCTCAAGTTAGACTTCACAACCCAAACTGACTTTACTGCAGCTCGCTGGGCAGCGTCAGGGTCTCAAGCGAAAGCTTTTTCGCGCCGAAACCGCTGACGCTGCGCTTTAGCTATTGGATTTCTGTCCAATAGCGAGCGAGTGGCTTAGTGGCTTTTTGTTTTTTCTTTACCTCACTTTTGTATGGCAGCATAAGTCGGATTTATTTGTCGCGATTTATGCTGCCGGTTGCATTTTCTTATCTTCCATGCAACAAAGTGGACCTGGTTAGATTTTAGTTAATGGATTTTATTCCATATTTTGTTTATGCTTGCGCATTCCTTTTGTTTACTTGATATATTATATCAAGTGGGAATGCGCAACTTTGTATGCTTTTTCCTTTAATTTTAATATCGGATTGTAATCGGATATTTTAAACATAACAGGAAAATAGTGAATTACAATGCGAGAAAAACAATTTTATGATAAGTTCTTATATTTTATTATATAGACATGTTGTTGAAATCATATTAAATATACACATAACATAACTTTTATTTCAAAATAATCTAATTAATTGATTTTAATATATACTTAATTTTGTGGTATAATTTTGACATTGATTTTCGATTTTCCAGTTTCATATTTACTTTGATATAACGGGTGTTCATTATTGCTATTAATTATAATTTATAAATTAAAAGTGTATCATAAATTGCATAAGCATATCATGAAAATTTAAACGTCGCACAATGTAAGTGTAATTTTGCAATATGTTATTGCTCATATTTTAAATTTTGTTAAGTACTGAAGAATATTTTATTTAATCAATTTAAACATGAATTTGAAATTAACTACACATGAATTTGAAAGGAAAAGGAAGGGTACTTATCTCTGCTTTTCTTTGCCTCGTTTCCTTCGTTTCCCTAGCCTGGTCCGACCTCTTCTGAACTTCTGCCTTGTCTTCTGCTTTCTCGTCCGCCGACCTCACTGCTCCTCCTTTTCCTTCTGTTATGTTAAGTAAATTTCCTTTTTCCTTCCTGATGTTCGGCCTTGTTTTTTTTTGTTTTTCACTGCTTTTACCTTCCTTCTGTTTTGCTTTCGTGTAACACTTTATACTTCAACTATCCCGTTTTTTTAAACTTCTCACTTTAAACTTTTCCGTCGAAAATCTCACTGTCTTGGGCAAAGAAAGAGTGAACCGCGCGCTTCACCTACCAAAGCATTTATAAAGAAATGGCCCCTATTCAAACTTCCGCCCCCTATTTTAGGACTTTTCCAGAATCGGTTTGAATTATTTAATTTCCGATTTGTAGATTATTTTATTAAAATGTTCACTGATCTTTTCCTAATCATTCTGTCTGTTTGGAAAATTTTAATATTCTTTAATTTCCCACTTTTACGCGTAAATGGTAAGAACATGACAGGCGTTCAGCACATGTTGTTAACGTTGTTCCGGTGGCGTATTTCCGGGGCGGAGTATGTTACAACATAAACTTCGGGTTACGCGCGGTCCATTTAGATTTCTATTACCTTCTGTAATATTGGGAGAACATAATTCGTTTAGAATTCTGACACAGTTTGTTTCCTTTATTTTGTCTTCAAATATATTTGTTATTTTCGGAGCAAAATCGTAAAATGACGTTAGTAAATTGGGGCTTTCGCAATGCAGTTTCTAGAAATCAATTTCCATCTAAAATAAGTGGTTGTAATTTAATATCAGTTCTTACTATTTTACTTTACTAATTTAGTATAAGCACACTAAATTTTTCTATTTTAAAATTTTTGAACTTACCATTTTATACCCTAAAGGTTGTGTATAATCTTTCCACTTTTTAAGTACTTCTTGCGTGGTCTTCATTTCCATAATATCTTTAATTCGGTAATTCACCGTTGCACTCCAATGCATTTCTATATCCGGTCATGACGAGTTTTCATATAAAATCCAGTTTAAGTGCTTTTCCGCATCAGGATGGGTTTCTGATCATAAATATTTTATGAATTAAAGTAAGTTATGGCATCTTTAATCAAACTTGAACTTACCTATCGAAGAAATATTAGCTTTTTCCATGGGAAAATATTTCACAGCTTCTACCTTGACTTCGCTTGGAAATACCCAAACAATTTGATCCGCTATATCGTTGACCAAGGTCACTGGCATTGTTATCTCGTTTTGTATTAAATATTGAATGATTACATCTACTAGCACTGATCTAGATCGATCATTAAAAGACTTATGATTTGCATAATAATCCAAAAATAAGTTTCCTTCCTTAGATTTGTTTAATATGTCTTCTAAATTAAAAGAAGGCTTTTGTGGCGCAGAAAGTACTGCTGAAAAAGATGCATCAGTACTTTTGAATGAAGTTGGAGTAGATATAAAAGATATTGGTGTTCAATTGCGACTATTTTCTACAGTAGTTGCTTCAGAATTTTGCCATCTGCTCAAATGATATTGAAATTTAATTTGTAGTCCTAGTTTTAAATTTTTCGAAATTTTCTTCGCAAAAAAGGGGTCATATATGTGAGTCTCCAAATCAATGTAATAAATAAACAATATTTTAAACAAGTACGACAAATATTTCTTTTATTAACAACATTCCAACAAAGATCGGGAATAGTTGATAGTTCCACTTTTCTAAAAGATTTTTGATTTTAACAAAATCCTTCGTAGGAGCAATTTCCTTAGTAGTTACATTTTGTGGTTGTGAGATAGTTTCCAACCTGTACATTGGCAGAAACTGAAGATTGGTAGTTGCTCTGTATTTTAGTGTTAAAGGGTTCCTTATTATCTTCCGATATAATTATATTTTTAGGTTGTTGTGACAAAACGCTGCCAAGAGGCAGCCTGGAAGATGTTTTGTGTGTCCTGGTGTGGTGTAGTGTCGAGTGTATAAGTAAAACACAGTTTTACATAACTAGTTTTATTCTTACTTCTAATAATACAACCTTATAGTTCGGTGGTCGGCAGGAGTCGAACTATTACAAACCCTGGCAAGTACAAGTGGCCTAGCACTACCAACTATGTAGACCTAAAGTCACAATTAGGATATCTAAGGGTTGGTTTGCACTGCCTAAGCTTATTTATGCCTATTCACAATATGTACTACATGGCCGTGCAGGCCGGAGCGAGGACTCAAACGAGCCTCCTGCTCTAGGCTGAGCTAGCCCAGAGACACGATGGAGAAAGCATGTGGCTGAGCGGCATGCTTGTACGTCTAGGTTGGCGGAGAGTGTGGGGTGGGTTCATCCCAAACAGTCGCCTCCTCCGTATCAGGGAAGGATAAGAAAGTGGGAGGGAGGACCTGAAAAGAAATGAAAAAAAGGAAAAAAATAAATACACATAAAAAAAGTAAAGAAAAGGAGAGGGGAGGACCCGGTGGCGTAAGCGAGCGTCCCCTACCTGCAGACGTTGGGGGGAAGTCTGGTGACATTGACCCCCCCCCTTTTGGCCGATGCTCCAACCACCCATGCATCCTGGTGGCCCGGATGTTATGTCAGGATGCCCTATTGTACCTGGAGGAAGAGAGAGAGTTCAAGAAGGCCTCAGCCCATCAGCGGAGGCCGGCCCATCGAAGTGACCGCCCTGCAAGAAAGACGGGGGGAGTGAAGGACAAATCTATATACTCTTAATTCTTTTCATAACAAACGTCCAATTCTGCTCTTTATTTTGAGAAGTATGCTAAATTCTATGACCAAAATTCGGTGAACATTGACAAAGTTTTAACTCACTAGATTTCAAAACTTAAAACTCCCAAAATTTAATGAAGCTGAGGAGGGTTAGATCACCATATTCTATGAATTACACTTGGGTACCCACGTCGACGAAGGGGAGAAAGGAATGCGCATTCGTTTGGGCTTTGTTAGGACGAGGGCGGTTATAGCAAAAAAAGAAAACCCCGAGGTTCCTGAAGAATGAATGGAGATCCCTTCTTCCTACGGCCTCTTACAAAAAGGAATTTGAATTTAGAAAATTTAGGTTAATACATCACATAAGTTCTTATCACTGTTAGCTCCAAAGAATTCATAGTTTGAAATTAATCTTTGTTAATTTCGATTAAGTCTTGAATTCCGTTTGGTAGACAGGTGTTTTCCTTCGATAGAAAACGTATCGAAGGAAAACACCTGTCTATCAAACGGAATTCAAGACTTAATCGAAATTAACAAAGATTAATTTCAAACTATGAATTCTTATATACTCTAACTTATGGAATTCAGGTTAAATTGTGAGATTCGCTAAAATTGTAATTAGGTTCAAAAGAAAAATTTATCTCGGATAGATTTGCGAAATTCTACAACTAGGATAATAAGAAAGTAGATTAGTTAACAAAAGGCATTCTGTTATCGATTTTGATCCATCCTAACCACTTCAGTTTTTAGAATAACTTATTCAGAAATCTGTTATCACTATTTGTTAAAAGTTTAATAGTAATTACTTTTCATACACGCGTCTTATTTTCACATTCTACATCAAAGTCCGTTTATTACTCTGTTCAGGTCTCAAGATATTAAAATTTCTTCATAAAATGGAGTTAATAGGTTAACATTCAATTGGAAATAATATAAAGATGCAATTATCTAAAATAATAAGTCTCTAAATGGGGTTTAAGCTCAAGTTATGGGATTTTGGCAGAAGGTATGTAAACAAGAAAGATTGTCCTCCCTTCTGTTTAACATATTAATTCGTTTTTAGCTGGACTCTACGACACATATCCTTCTGTCTCAATTTAATATTGACTTAGTCAATTTAAGTTCACGTTCGCCGTCGCAAGAGTACCCGGTCTTTCCAAAAGAGAATAATTTCTAGTGTACGCACCTTGATCCTTCTGTTTTTTTTCTTGACGAGCTTACAAAAACAAAATTATACTTGCAGAATCGTGTCTGCAGTAGTTGCTCCTGGCTTCCTCTTATCGATGCTTCCTACCAGGATCAATCTCTCCCCCTTTATTTCCCTTGCCTAACCCCTTTTCTTCCTGCTATTAAGGGCATACAATTAATAATTTCACTCTACGAGTTCTGTCCGCCTATTCATCTACCTGCTGTTCGCTGTTTTCCTGTTTTCCTCCGGGTTTTGTCCCTTCTCCCGTCCTGGGTGTTTCAAGCGCCCCACGTGAACCCGCACGCGACTTCTGTGGCAGTGAGAGATCTCTCCCTGACGCACGGCCTAGGCTCTCCCCGTTGTCCCGTCTCTGCCTAACTGAATACCGGCCTCGTAATTCCAAAAGATTCGCGAAACTCAAAAAAGGACTCATCACTTGCACTCCTGACTGGCACCTCCCGTTTTCCCGCTTTTCCTTTTTTTCTGCAATACTTTCCTTCCGAATTTCTTAATTCCTTCCTTAGCGCACTTCGTCACTTTAAACGGTTTTTGTTGAAGTTTTCACTGGCCTCATGGACTTTATTTTGTACGTCGATTACTTCCGTGGCTTAGCGCCAAACCCCCTTTCGGCTGCATCAACACCATTGCAAAACTGTACAGATGCCCTTATGTCGGTGGGCATCTCGAATTTTCCCTTTTGTTTCGGCATTGTTTACTGCCGATCACACTGGGTCCCAATAGTGGTGGTAAGCTTTCTTCTGCATGTATGAGAGAGTGGGAGTAGTGTGAGCTGACAAGTTTTCTTCCAGCGACTTTCACGTAGCCGGCAATTCGGTGTAAACAGGTTGGAGATAGGGAAGAATTAACTTCAGTATTTAAAATCTGAACCAATACAGGCGGCGTAGGTGGACAAGACTTGTTCTACCAGAAGACGCGATGAGGTCAGGTAATGCCATACTTCGGGAGAAAATAGAGAAAATCGGTATCATTTCTGCCGAAGAATCTATGTACGGCAACACTCTTTGCCAATTCGTTCCCTTTCCATGTTCTCCACTCACATCCAACTTCGGGTCAGCGGTTAACGTTTCGCGTGGTGTTTTGTCAAAAGAGACAGGAACTTGGAGGTGACCACAACATTTGGAGAAATAGTTTACCGACCTTGACGTTAATTCCATTGATGAGTCAGAATCATGGGTATTGGGGTTATTTTGATTGTTTGGGGTACTTAGCTCATATTCCGCTGGCTTTGTTTTTGTTTGTGGTTTTGTTACATTCTTGCACCTTTTGTGAATATGTTGATTGCTCATTTGTTTCTTGTTCTTGACTTGGTTATTTTAATAGTGATTGACTTGGCTTGTGTGCTGTTGGATGTATCCTTTCTTGTTGTTGCTGATTGTGTGAGGTTTTGTGGTTGTATGGGATTTTGCTGTTGGGTTGAGTTTGATGCATAGATTGTGCTATTAGATGGGGCCGCAAATACATATGGAGCAACCCGTGAGGGGAGTTGCACATTGCTGTTAGGTGATGGGGCATTAGTACTTGCCTGTGCGTATGTTGGTCTTTGAGTTCTGTCCTGTGCGTTCATTTGATAGTATAGCTTTTTTGCTTGATACATAGAGCAGTACTGCTCTGTTTTGATTTTAAGAATTGCTTTGGCGATTCTAAATTAAGGGCATTTTGGGTCAGGGGATTCATGCGTTACAATGCCACAATTCACGAATTTAGGCTGGTCACAGCTGGTAAAGGCTCGGCACAATAGCTGCATGTAGCCGGTCCGGCTTGGTCGGTTTGGTCAAGTTCTTGGCAATTTCTGCACCTCATAAGATTGGGGATATATTGCCGAACTTGGAATCGATCGAATCCTATTATAATTTCTTTCGAGAGGACAAAGCCGTCAAAGGTAGGGATGACCAGCCCGGTGTAGATTTTAATGCCATATCTCTCTCTTGGTAAGTATGATATAGTTTATTTAGACTATGTTAGGTGAGTAATTTATTCTGTACACCCAACGCTTTGCACTATCCAGGTGTTGAGGAAACACTATGGATTTTCCGTTCCTTCGATCTGCACTGATTTTCACGTGTTTTGCATCCTTTGTCGCTGCTTTAATTGGTTCGCACATTCTTTGCGTCCATTCGTACTTAATTATTGTTGCGAGTTCACTGTTAACCACTTCTTCTCTTTTATTCCAATTTTTAAATCACTTTTCGCTTGAGCTCGATGTATACACGTCCACTCTGTCGGATGTCGTCTACCTTCAAACTGAAGGATTATGCAAATTACCTTACCTATGTCTTTTTTTACCTTGTTGTGTTTTCGTGACTTCAGTTAGAATTGTGATGACTCTCTTGCTCGGATGCTGCTTGATGACTAACTGACCTCTTATCAGTTGTGGCTGTACGTGATGAACTCGATCTCTTTCCTTGCTGGTGTGATGACCGGTAATGGCTAGTAGACAACTCGTTTTTTCTCTTGTGTGCAGAAGAGGCTGTGGTCCATTCCAAATGTGCAGTGTGAAATGCGTATATTTGTAGGCAATTCGACGGTCCCTTGTAATTGTAATGAACTCCAACAGATGCAATATAAACAAAATCCTTTATATATTCTAGTTTATCCAAATTACTACAGTCATTGCAAAACCGTTATAAATAAAATTAAGCAGGATAAAAGTAGAACTCTTACAAAACTAGCACAAAGTACTCGACGTTGAAAAGTGTTCCCTGTATGTCACTATTCTAAATTAAAAGTATATGCAAGTTTCATAAAACCACAAGTACGGCAACACTCGACTGCCCTACACATTTTCTCGCGCCGGCCGTTACCAAATAAGAAACAAAAAATATGAAGATGTAAAAAATTTACATACTCATAAAAATTTTATAAAAATATTTAATATTTTCATAGGCTACGTATATACGAGAAAAGATAATTCGAATTATGAAAATAGCTTGCTCACAAATTGAAATTTATTAACGCCTTATAAATTGCGTAGCACACACAGATATACATATGAAAGCTGGCAAATTCCACAAAATCTCAAACTAAAGTGTATCTATATAGAAAGTGGTGACACTTAATACCTTTTTTCTTATCTTTTTCCGACTTTGGTGCCGTTGTTCAAATGGCCTTAACGGTTTGTTGAAAAATGGACCACACCACCACAAACGTGTGGGACAGAGACAAAAAATCTTGGGAAATGAAATACGTTGGATGTGAAAATTGAAACAGAGAGCACACGGTGCCTGAAAATGGAAGCAAGCAGATTTATCATAGTCCTTAAGTATTTTACTAATTGTCATAGCACTACATATGAGCTAATAAACAATATAATAATGTTAACTTTTAATTATTTAGTACCATAATTATAAATAAATGAAGTAAAACAGAGAAAATTTGAAATTAGCGTGGACTTGAGATTATTAGATTCTTAAAATTAGCGAGATCTTTTCGTATATCATTAATTTTATAATAAGTACACACCTTTCGTCATTTTGCGCATGTATGAAAAATGTCAGGGATTAAAACCCAGCGCTAATCCTAACCCAAAACCGGGTTAGTAAGGTGGGTTAATATTAACGTCGTCAATAATCAGAGTTACAAAACAAATACAGAGCCTCATTAATACCTTTAGCTATTCATGCAGAAAGATTCGTACGTAGAATGGATAGTAAAGGGCTAGGTTTACATCCCCTCGCCACGTGTTCAGAAAGGAATTTAAGGTTAAACTTTGCTAGATCCCTTACTACTGGTGTGGGGAATTCTAGCACAATAAGCTGGACCTGGAAAATGTAAAAAAGAAAGCCCTCTCGCTGCTTTGACGAGACTAAACTAATTTATTACCGGTTACCATATTTATACAAAATTGTACTTACTTATTCTAATCTGAACTAAATTACATGACACTTTTGTTTTCGACGTTTCGGGTAAATTGTGCCATGTTACCTCAATCACCTGTCCGCTTATGGTGAGAAATGCACAACTGCAGTTCCGTGGGAATGATTTTGGTTAAGGTAATTAGGTCATGGGATATTAGGTTTTGTTTGTCTGGTTTGCATGATCAATTTATATGATCAATTGATCACCATGAGTGAAATTCAAAGTCAAACGGAATGATATCGCGAGAAATAGATCAAATATCAGTAAGTGTGTGATCTTAAATGGAAGAAGGAGCAGGCTTCCACACGATACTACAATTTTAACCTAACTATTTCAGCGTAATTCACTCAAAAAATATCAAAACTGACACAGTTGAAAATTTCAAAACATATACACGATCAGCTAGTAATTGCTGTAATTCAAACCACGGTGACGTAAAAAGGAGGTAACGAAGAGATAGAAGCCACAGATTATAAAAATAATATGCTAGACAATAAACGTACTCACCTGAGTCCCAGTGCTGCAACTCGAGGATAGCACAAGCCAGATATTCCTGATGTCCCGATGGCATATATGAGCCTTAGCGGGATAGTTAAAATCTTTGAGTAGAAAGGAATGTCTCGGTCGTAGACCCGAGCGAGGAAATAAGAGGAGTATCTCAATCGTAGACTCGAGCAAGGAATTATTGAGTAATGTCCCAGTCAAAGACCCAGGAAAATTAATTGATCTCAGTCGATGACCTGAGAAGGCCTGGTAGAGAATTCAGGGTAAAGTGGAGAAAATAGAATGGTATCACGGTCGAGGACCCGTGATAAATCTCTACCTTAGTCGTAGACCTAAGACAGAGTGGAGGTTAACGGGAAATGTCTCGATCGAAGACCCGAGATGCATCCAGGAATCTCAACCTTGGTCGTGGACCCAAGGTAAAGTGGATGAGGAGGGAAACGGTTTTGAATCTTGGTCTTGACCCAAGATGGCGTACTGTATTTCTTTTGAGAAAGTTGTAAAATTCAATCGAATATTTAAAAAAAAATTATACATCAATTTTGCATTGCATT
>QYTT01093365.1:0-11042 GCA_006980735.1 Dasypogon diadema
CTCTTCCGATCTTACAGAAATACAACCCGATATTTTCATAACTGAAACAATGATTTCAAAAAACAAGCCATTAGTAAAGATTTTAGTAAAACAGTGATAATAGAATAGAATAGTAAAGATTTTAGTAAAACAGTGATAATAGAACAACCCAGAAATAACTATCCACCCACTATCAAATTTTCGTATAATCAAAACACTACTGGAAGCACCCGATAGAGCCAATAAATTAATAGCTAAATTCAATTTTAATAATATCCCGGGCCACGCAAGGCCCAGTTTGAAGACGTGTGCAGACAATACCAAGGCGTATTCGCTCTGGAGGGAAAACCATTGACAACAAACAACTTCTATATACGAAACATAGAGTTATCTGACACCAAAAATTATTGGATACCGGAAGCTCACAAATATGAAATTAAACGACAGGTAGAGCAGATGCTAGCAGACGAGTTCTCTATCAGTTTCACAGTTCAATTCGCCAATACTTTTGGTACCTAAGAAAATTAGGAAATTAGGAAAAAAATGGCGATTATTAGTTGATTTTCGGAGCTTAAACAAAAAAGTAATTGCCGACAAATTCCCGGTTCCACGATTACAAGATATAGTCGATCAAATGGGCCGAGCTAAATACTTCCCAGCAATAAACCTCATGTCGTGTTTCCACCAAATTTTTCCAGATAAAAATTTTAGAAAGTTCACAGCTTTCTCCACCAATCAAGGTCATTACCAATATACCCATCTTCTCTTTGGACTTAATAGCTTTCAAAGGATGATAATCATTGCCATGGCAGGACTAACTCCGGAAATAGCTTTCCTATATATTGACGACATCATCGTGATTGGATGTTCTCAGACACATCAAGTTAAAAACCGGATGAGATTACTTAAAAGGCTTCGAGAGAAAAATCTTAGGCCGTCTACACACGGAGCTACTCAAAAGAAACGGGACTGGTTTGTGACTGGAATCAATAAGCAGTTACTAACTCATTAGTTACGCGGCTCCACACACGACGCTACTCAAAAAAGACTGAAATCAGTAGTTTCTTTAGTAAAATCATGAAAGCACCATAAACATCTTTAACCCATCTTAAAAATCACATACAAACTGAGGAACTGACTTAATCCAGAGAAACCTAAATTCTTTCAGACCGAAGTTACTTATTTAGAACATCAGATATCAGCACAAGTTATCAGGTTAGACAACCCAAAATTCGAAATTATTAAGAACTACCCCATTCCTAGAAGAACTGACGACGCACGCACGCAATACTCCTTAATAAATTGATCCATAAAAATACCAAAATTAAGTGGTGAAGCACACAAAAAAACATTCGATATCTTAATAAATATCGTACTATCACCAACAATACTACAACACCCCAACTTTGAAAAACCGTTTATAATTTCAACCGATACATCAAGCGATGCATGTGGAACAATATTAGCACAGAATACTGACGGGATAGAGGTACCAATCGCATACACAAGCGAAATTTTTACTCCCGGGGCGAACAACAAATCTGCCATATAAAATAAGCTATCAGCAATATATGGGGCGATAACATACTTCAATCCATATGCTTACGGCTGAAAATTTCTGATAAAAACAGATCACCGACACTTAGCATACTTATTTGGCATGAAAAACCCTTCACCCAAAGTAACACGTATGAGATTGGATTCGGAGGAATTTGATTTCGAAATCAAGAATAAACGACTTAAAGAACAGGAGGAAAGCATAAATCCAATAACCACGCAACCTGCGCATTATGGAGACGCAATTGAGGTCCAGCCTTAAGACAGTTGAGCCAGCTACTTTTTTTATGTGAATTTCGAAGGGCACGAAATGAAGAATAACATGTAGCGCCCGCGTACTGGTCGAACAAAGTGTCCCAGACAGAAACTTTGCACTCTTTCCAACATCTTGCGGTTACGTTCTGTCTCCAGGACCTTCCACCACACTGTAGCTCAATGGGTAATAATGAATCGGATGAGACTGGTATATGGTATGGCCAACATCCGTGATCAAAGTCCCCAGTTTTTACCATTCGGCAGATAGCTAAGACAGTGTAGGCCTTCATCGCCATTTCCTCCAAGTGTTGTTTCCAGCCAAGCTTCCTATCCAAAATAATTGCTATTAATTAATGCTAAGGGCGAAGTCACTTGCCCAATTAACAACCAATCGAATGGTACTCAGCATCAAACCACGCAATTCTGTTTCAAAGAGCCCCGTTATAAGAATGAGGGGATCATCCGCATAACAGACCACCTTATAACCATCTGCCTCGCGTATCCGCACGATCGTTCTATTGCCGAGCATGCGCGAAATCTATTCCTTAATGGGAGTATTCACTCCACGTCTTTACGACATCTAAACTACTTTTTAAAGAAAGGCGTTGTTGAAAGTGTCTTCGACGTCTATGTCAATTTTTTTAAAAGGAAACATTCTTCAATAGTGTGGACCACTGTTTTATCCATGAATTGTCCTTTCGTATACGCATTCTGGAGCTGCGAGAGTGATTCTCTAGGTTTCGAGCACCTAATCTCGCATTCATAGATATGTTCCAACGTTTTCAGTAGGAAGGAGGATAAACTGTATGATTTAACCGTTGTATAAAACGCTTTCCAGGCTTTTGGTATAAAGACTAGCTTAATTTCCTGTCACAATTTCAAAGTTTATCTCACCAATAAACATGCCTTGAATAGCTGTATTAATTTATAGACAAGTATTTCGCTAGAATATTGCAGGAAAACATGAAAAATCCCATCCCACCCCGGCGATTTAAATGGTTTGAAGGAGTCTATAGCCCATTTAACCTTGTCCTTTCTTATGAAGTCCATCTCATTTCCGCAGAATTCAGCTGGTATTTTGGTGGCGTAAATAGTGTCCTCGACGCAAATAAGAAAGTATTCCTCCATTAGTATTTCTGAGGATTGCCGAATCGAGTTAGCTCGTTGCCCCCGCTTATCGAGCAGGAGTTCTGATTGAAAGAAACTTACCCAACCTAAACATTTCACCGACATTCTCCATATTTCCACATTAAAATTTTCAGCTTTCTGTTTCATGTAAACTATTGAACACATTTATTTGAAAATCTCTAAAAAAATAGTAACATTTCTTTTTACAAAATATTTTTATTATTTCTATCTGCAAAACTCCCAATTACAAAAACCACACTAAATAGAAAAAATATATCATTGATTTTAACAAATTTTTCCAAAACAGGTTGTTTCTCTCTCCTTTTTTATATTCTTAATTTTCTCCTTAATCCATGGCTTGAAATGAACGACGTCTACGCAAACCCCCGGTTTTGCAAGATTGAGAATTCGACGAGATCGACTCAAATAGTGTACAAAGCTATTCACTCCCAATAACTTATTTCCCCCCCTTGCAATCAGAGGACTTCCAGAATCACCTTCTGCTAGCCCATAGTTTTGATTCTTAGAGATCACGCAAAGCATTTGTTTCTCTTTGTACTTGCGCCCTAGTATCTCTTTGCATTCTTCCTCATCCATGAGTTGAACTCTTGCCATTAAAAGCCTTGGACATATTGCATTGCCTTTAGTCAAACCAAATCCCATTATTTCCACATTTTTATTTTTAAATGCTTCGCTTCGATCTTCTTCTGAAGCAATTTTAATGGTAGTAATCATTGGATTTGAATCAAAGCCCTCTACAAGAGTCGCAAGTGCTATATCGAATATTACAGTACGCTTTTCACGATCATGTTCGTAATTTTCATGGGGTATTATTTCATCGATGGTTGCACGAGCTGCTTTGGGATCCAACGATTTATAAGATCCTGCTAAAATTTCCAAATCTGATTTTGGAACATTTTCAAAGCAGTGGGCTGCTGTTATGATGAGATATTTCTTTATTAGAGCACCACCGCAATGCAGCCAACCATCTTTGGTCACCTGGACGTGATATCTGTAGTCGCGTTGGGTCAGATGGACATCGGGACCACATTCGTATCGGTTAATGCACACTTCTTTCCCGCCATATATCTGCGATCGCACAACTCTTTGATTAAAAATTATTATTACAAAAACTGCGAACATTATTTTCACACTCGACGACATTATTCCGAAACTGGCGCAAAACGACTTGAGAAATAGCATTTTGATTCGAGTTATATACTACTACTTGTTTTCTTTTGTAACTACGTTTAGAATTTTCTATGCAATATTTGGACAGATGAACAAGTGCGTAAAGTATTTCCTGTGTATGTGATGATCTGATAACTTCTACTTGTGGAATAGAAACGAAGTGTTTGTTGATTATGTTTTTAATAATACAAAGAAGCATCACGTTGTTTTGACAAATGTTTTGCGACCGCGTCTCATGAATAAATTCAAATAAAAATGATAATTGGATAAAATTCTTAGACTTTTCTGCTATTAACTACGTTGTTAACTGATTACAAGGTTTTAAGGCATCTTTTTCTAATGAAACTCTGGTCTCGTTGGAGGAAAAGACAGATAAAATTGAAATAATTACACAACTGCTTGGAATCACTTAAGTGGGAGTAAATTCGTCCTAGCAATATTTTGTCTACTGAGAAATGCAGTAAGCTAATAAGGATGAATAATCCTTGAAAATGTTTTGAGCTCACAATACCTTTCATGAAAGAGTAAAATATAATAAAAACTGCATAGTTCGGCGCATAATCAGCAATCCAAGAACCTACCATTCTGACTTTTTTTCAAAGGTGTGAGATTACCGGGATCGCTTGGACTTACTACTAGTCCAATTCTTCCTCAATCCGAAAGAAAAGTCAAGCGCAAATGGAATCCCTCTGTTGAGTAGATACCAGTCTCAATCAAGAAGAAGGTGCCGAGATAAGACCAGTAAAATGGTTTAAAATATTTTACATAAAAAAATAAATGCTTAAAAGTAACAAAATAAAAACGAACAAAAATAAATTTCAAAATAAAACTCGAGAAAATACTAACTAAAATTCAAAAAGAGCAATAAGAGAAATAAAATTTCACAATAAAATTCAAATTATATACAAAAGCCCAAAGAAAAGAGTGCAATAATTCAAAATTCAATAACAATCCATAATGAAAATGAAAATTCAACAAAACAAAAAGAAAATGGAAAATAAAATCCAAACTAAAAAGGGGCCCGAGACATATTATCTGATTGTGAAAACCTCTTTGTTAATTTGCATTTCTATTGCATAATATTTATTTAATTCTTGACACCTACAATAATAAAGAATATGTCAGGTTAGATAGATTTCAAAATGTAAACAATACGTAACCAAAGCCATTGTAACACTTACCCCGGACAAGAACATTTCAAGACAAATTATACCACATATACACAACAAAGATAAAATTAAATTTGTCATTTGTAATTTTTATTTCAAAACAAAACATTTTGGCTGTCGTAAAATACTCACCTTAGGTTACAAGATGTATGTCATCAAAAAATGACATTCTTTCGCGATGACAAAAAATGCGAGTACCGATCTATGCAATTTTTATCTCGAATATTAAATATAAGAAGATTTTCCAACGAAGGGAAAGTTCAAGGCATGAAAGCAACATATCTATGAAAAAGGGATAGACATACTAAAAATGGGGTAAAGCATTAATACTTAACCATATATGGTTACGAATTTGAATTTGAATTAACACGGACAAAATTTTTCCGTTTTGGCGAAAAAGAAGAGGCTTGACCCCCAAAGGAAAAAAAACTTCAATTCAGTTGGAAATCAGAACTCAGACTTGGAAATCGCTCAGATCGTTTATTTAGAAATCGTTTACAAAGAAATCCTATTTTTTCGAACTCGCATACAAAGTCATACGGACATTTGTTTATATAGTTGCGGATCACAATATAAAGGAAAATTAATTGAAGTGTTCTTGTTTTGGAAATCGAGATTTGAACTCATTAAATAAAATTGGAAAACTAAATAAAAATTGAAGTGATCAGTAACTTGTGAGTACAATTTGTGAACTAATATTAAATGTTTGTGAAATAAATTTGAAGAAAATTCAAAGTGCTTTTGTGAATTCCAAAGACCTCGGACTGTGTGAGAAATTTGGCGTAGTGAAGGTGGTCTCGGCTAGTAGCCGGCTAGTAGGTCGTCGCGGGTTCAAATCTCTCGGGAGCAGGAGCACTTTTTTTTCCTTGTGTCAATTTACGTATTTTTTCCACTTTTATTATCTGCCACAATTTTACATGTTTTTTTCCTTGTTGTTTTGAAAATAAATTCAAGGCTGTTTTAACTCTAAACAGACTCTAAGGGAGGCCGCACACTGAGCAGATTTTTAGTCAATTGGCAACTAGAAGTCGTCCGATTTTCTTTTTTATTAAGATTTAAATGAATCACCGCACACTAAACTGGAAAAGTACAATTGGAAACTTTTATCATCGTTGCGTTGGAAACTGTTTTGAAACTGATAATTCTTTTCAGTTGCAGTCACCGTCGCTTCATCATTTTTCAATTAATCTAGGTTTATTGAATTCTTGTTCACCTTTAAGTGAAATTCCTTTTTTTCTAAATGGAGTTAAAAAAAGTGATATAGATACAAATCGAACACTGGTAAAATTAGTAGAAGATAATCCCTGTCTTTATGACAAGGCACATCCAGACTGTGCGAAACGTGACAAAACAGATTTAATTTGGGAAAAAATAGGAAAATCTATAATGGACTCAGGTAAGTAAAAGAAATTTCTTATTATCTTCGATGTTGTATTTATATATTTTATTTTAATATTATTTTTTAATTTATTATTCATACAATGTATTTCCATTGCGGTTCAATGTCTCCCTCTAATGTTAAAAAGTGGTTTGCCAAACGGTTTCTCATCATTCTTGCAAAATTTGTGTTGTTATCTTGATCGCTGCTTTCCATAGGTACATGAATAAAAGATTTTTTATAGCACTTAGTATCTGTAAAAATTCCTTCTCTGATTCTAATAAAATTATGAAGTACAACGCAAGATTGTATGATGGAATCTACTGTAGTCTTTTTGCAGCAAATTGGTGTTTCCAAAACTCGAAATTTAGATGTCATCATGTCAAAGGCACATTCCACGCTTTTTGTGGCATTTGATAACCGATAATTGAAAATCCGTTTACGATTAGTTAGGTTTCCTCTAGGAAAAGGTCTCATTAGGTTCGTTTTAAGAGGAAATGCTTCATCTCCAACTAAGTAAAAAGAGAAGCCATCGCTAGAATTTTCAAATGGCAATGGGATTGGTGTAGGTAATACTATAGTTCCTTCGTTCATCTTTTTCCCGATACTAGATGATTTAAATACCGCTCCATCACTGTTTGCACCATAGTCGTCTATATGTACTGAAGTGAAAAGCCCGTCTGCATCAGCAACCGCAAGAAGAACCACAGAAAAATATCCTTTATAATTAAAATATGAAGAACCGGTGTTCCGGAAACATTTGACGCGGATGTGTTTTCCATCTATGGAACCTATACAATTAGGGATAGAAAGTAATTCTGAAAAACGAGCAGCATTCTGTCTCCATTTATTGACATCAGGCTCTGGTAAATATGTAGGTTGTAACTTTTCCCATAAAGCAGCTGTTGTTTCTTCAACTACCTTAGAAATGGTCCTTTCACCTCTCCGAAAATCGAAACTTAAGGCTTTGAAAGAAGCACCTGTCCCCAAATATCTAAAATAAAATTTAAATTAATAGTAGGTAAAATAATGAACATATAATATTTAATAAAAATTTAATTTTTAGCTTCATCCTCTAAAGAACGTTGGAAAAATATAAGAACTGTTTTCGCACGTCATTTGAAAGAAAAACCTGCATCTGGATCTGGAAAACTTCGCCGCCGTGTCTGGTACCTTATGATGAGATGCAGTTTTTAGTTCCACACATAAAAAAGTTTTGCTCTGCAACTCAGTTAAGTAATATGATTTCTTCAGAAGGTAGTTCCGTATGTGAGGAAGTAGAAGAAAAAGCAGCAAATGAAGGAAACACTGACGACATTTTGCACTCAGAAGAAAGGGTTACATCTCAAACGCCAATTTCAAATAGAAAAGTTTCACGAGGACGAAACATTGATCCGGTAGACGAGGCTTTTATTTCGTATATTAGTCAGCCTAGAAAGGACATGGATGCTGATTTTCTTTTCTTCCTGATATGAAGAAAATGTCAGACCAACAAAAAAGGACTTTCAAACGAAAAATGCTGCAGCTAGTGGAAGATACATTCGCCCAAGAAATGCAATCTGCAATTTCGTATGATGCAACAAATAATTTTGCATCATCATCAAGTGTAATCCTGGCTTACGGTGGTAAATTTACTCAGGATGCAACATAAAATGGAATAATGTTTTCTTATTACTTTTACAACTTTGAATAATTCTTGATTTTTTTTACTTTTTTGTAAATTAAAAGAAATAAATTTGGTTTTTTACAAAAGATATGTTTAAACTTATATAGATTGGTACTTACCGTAATGTTATTAAAAGTCGTTCTTCCGCAGAAAGTGGTAAACGCCAATTCGTTACTTTTTTTCTATTGTGTGTTTCATTATTTCGATTAGTACGTTAAAACTTTCCACTGACATACGATAATAACATTAAAACAATTGCGGGTCTTGGTTAAGCTCTTTAAACACTACATATGAACTAGTTTTTATGTTTTTACACATAAATTTATTTTTCCAGATTCGTTTATTAACTTTCTTTTTCCTTCTCCTTAAAAACCAATATGAAACAACCGGATCCGGTATTTTTGGACTCATGTCATCAGTGTTTTGTCAACGACTGATTCTTTTAAGCGATTGTTTCTGTTTGCGCTTGAAAATCAACAGACTCAATTAAAACTAGAAATCACTTCAATTTTTAGTTTCCTATTTGAGTTGGAAACAAAATATCTGTTCTGTGTGCGGCCTCCCTAAGTCTCGTAGTTTTAAGACTGCGGTTTTTGTACTGATCAGACATTTCTTTATTCCTCTCTAATCGTTTTTCTAGTTGGAGGAATTGGCTCAGCGCTATGTGTTTGGATTGTCTTCAATTTTGGATCTGTTGGCTCTTTAAACGGTAACATAAGCTCATAATATCTATTTAGTAGGCCTTTATGTGTGTGTTGATATATTTCTTCACACTGTTTGTCATCAGGATGTATGACCTTAGTTGTAATTTCCTCCTACTACCAAAATCTCTTCAGTTGGGCCTCTAAGCTTTGCGTTTCAATCACTTGTACCGTGAATGTTTTGCAATTATGTGCCGACTTTTTATTTACCTTACCCAACAGTATCCAACCAAGTTGGGTATTTTTGGCTTGAGATTTCCTTCTGTTCCTCTAATAACCCCAGTTTCAATAATTTGAGCATAAATGTCTGATCCTAACAAGAGATCAATGGATCCTGGTGTGAAAAACTTTGGATCTGCCAACTTCAGATTGGAAAAGTGTTTCCAATTTGATATGTCTATTTGTCGTGGAGGCATTGCATCTGTGATTCTTTTTAGTAAGAACGCAATGAATTAATTTTAAATGTAACTTGAGCAGTGGTGTAGGCTATCTGTGTTTTGCCTAGCCCTGTCACCCCTATATTGGCATGGGTTTTCCGAAGGTTTAATTTCTTGCAAGCTATCACTCAGATGAACCATACTTGCGATCCTGAGCCTAGTAGTGCTCTCAGAATTTGTATTTCACCATTTGTACCAGTGCGATTGACGGAAGTGCCCTCTTGAAGTTTATGGAGAAGAATGATTGTGTATGTGTGTGAGAATTTGTGCTTTGTTGAGCTATTGAATTAAGCTCGCTGGGCCTTTCTGGGTTGGTCAATTCCTGCTTGAATTGATCTAAATGCAAAAGTTTGTGATGCCTTCTCTGACATCTTAGACACCTTTTCTTGCTCATGCAGTCTATTGTGCCATGAGTGGAACTAAGACAATTTTTGCAGAATTTCTGTTCCTGCACAATTTGTAGACGCTGTTTGGGGTGCATTTAGTTGAAATGCGGGCAACGTTATATGTAGTAAGTTTGTTTGCACTTGACGAACGTAGAAGGTTTGTTAAAAAGTGTATACGTGTGCCTCCCACTTGTGTTTGTGTTAATTTGTACTTTGTCAATTTTGTGTTTTATTAATTTGTTAGGTCGGAGTATGAGGGAATATTTGTGTTATTTCCCTGCTCTTGTTCCCATTGACAATGTATTCCTGGGGGAGGTTTTTGTACGATGATAAGCATTGGAATGGCATCCCATGTGTCTGTGGAAATGCTTAACGACCGAAGTTCGAGTAGATATTCTTCGATTTGATCTAGGAGATTTTTATCGCTTAAGAGGGCTCTGCTTTAATGGCGGGCTGATTGAGGAGTAGTTTTAATTGAGTATTTACTAATACTCTTGGATTTTTGTAACGTTGTATAGAAACTCCCAAGCGACTGGATAATTTTGTTCTGTAATGTCAAACTGCCGAAGCAATCGTTCGGCTTCTCCAGTGATACAAGTTTTAAAATAATGGAATTTTTGTACTTTGTAGAGATTTGGATTATTATGAAGCATGGATTTAAATAAGTCATGGAATGATCTCCATGAGCGGTATGTCCCATTGATTTTTGGGATTGTGATTCTGGGAAGTTTGAATTTACTCTTATGCGACTCTGAGTAAGTTATATTTGATGGTTTTGTCTCCCTCCTAAATGCTTTTAGCTCTTCCGTAAACTTTGACAAGTATTCGATATACATGTCTTCTGTCTCTTCATATAGTGTGCTCTCTTTGTATGCCTCAACATCGGCAGTTTCTGATTTCAGAGAGTGTTTGGTGTGGAATTGACTCCATACTTGCTTGAAATTATTTATTATCTACGATTTTTTTTTTTCATAAGTATCACATGCCTACCTATTTAGTCTTTTACCCAAGACTTATTATTATTTTTTTGTGTTAAAGTAAATTGATGTTAAAGTCATAACTACAACTCTGAAAATAGGAATATTGTTAGGTTTGGAGCGGCCCCCAACGCGACGTATTTTTTTAGAATTATTAATACATACTTAGGTACTTTAAGATTAAGTTTTTTTTATTATTTTTTACTTTTTAAAGGGAA
>QYTT01093367.1:0-11667 GCA_006980735.1 Dasypogon diadema
GGGCTTTATTGCGTGCGTTTTTTAATCTCAAAAGACCACGCGTAAACCACGGCGGGTGAGAATTGCTATGACGTTTTCTAACAAAGGGCATAAATCTACAGATGCCGGGTATACATTGAGTTTAAGTCGCGAATGTTGCCCAAATCATCCATCCAATCAACAGAACAAAAATAATCATTAAGACCGACATAGTCACCATTTTTAAAATCGTAAGTACACAATTCTTTCACATGCTCAGTAGAAAATTTATACAATTCTATGTTAACTACATGATGTAAATCAACCCTAGAAATAGGTGAAAGGGCTTCGCCAATATCAAACCTTAAATCAGAACTAATGAATATCAAATCCAAATATCTACCTAGGAAATTACAAAAGGAATTAATCTGCACTAAGTTACAACTAATTAAAGAGTCAACTACTAAGTTTTCATGCGGTAAAGAGTTGTTAGATGGCATCAAGCACTTATCATCTGTGGACCAAGTCCAATTCAATTTAGGGAGATTAAAATCTCCTAAGATACACATTTTATCATCTAAATCCAATTTCAAGAAAACACTATTAATATTGTTAACATGTCTACTATACAGCTCGAAGGAACTGTTCGGCGGTATGTAACTTAGCCCGAAAACCACATTATTACCACAGGCAAAATTAGCAGATACAAAAAGTTGATCAATGTCGGCATCATTATGAAACAGTACCAATGTGTTGGAACTTAAAGATGACTTCACCGCAATAAGAACTCCACCTCCACGTGACAATCCAGTAGAAGCATAACAGCGATCTTTACGATATACATTATATTTATTTAAATCAAAGAACTCGGAAGAGGAAAGACTCTGGTTTAACCAAGTTTCAGTAATGAGGATAACATCAAAATTCTCCCTGATGATCCCAAGATAGACTTCACGAACCTTCGAGCACAGCAGCTATAAGATAAACAAGAAGTATCATTACGCTGTAATGATTTAGACAGTTCTCCGGTTAGGTGTTTTGTTCTAAGGTTGGAGCAATTTCGTTTTTTGGTGTGTGTTTAAACGAAAACACCAGTAGGCCAAAATTCGGATGTGAACAAATCACCAATCAAGTAATCCGGCACACCCAGCTTGAACGAAATATTATTAAGTGTAGAAACATCCACATTCCTCCCAACCAAACTAAAGCACAGCAATTGATCATGTTTAATCCCTGTTTTATCAGTAACATAATTAATAATATCACTAGCAGTCGTGATAGGGCGAAGCTTTGACAAGTGTAACCACTTTCGCCTAAAAAGAACAGAAATATTCCCATTAGACTTAGCAGAGCCAACGATCACCTCCCTCCGTTTGCCATTCACTGATCTAGTCTTATCAAGGGCATGATTAGCAGAATCAATATCAGCTGGAGTTTCATCATTACCAACACCATCAACACCCTTTGAAACAGCATTATCGATGTCAGTAGAGATTGCACCACGATCAGCAGACTGATCGATCAACTCATGAGCAGTATCAGCAACGATAACTGTAGGCGATTCACCAGATCCATCCACTACAACAGCATTACGAGCGGTGCTGGCAATGTTAACGGTAGACGACTCACCAGATCCAGCCACAACAACAGCACCACACTTCACATTATCAGCTTGTGGCAACACAATCGTAGACTTTAATGATGTGGAAGCTGAACATTTCTTGAACACACGTTCAGCCACCTTGTTCCTTTGAACATTACCTGTGATCTTACGACTGTTTGAATTAACCTTTTTCTGTACGGGTTCCGACTGAGCAGAAGATGTCGTTGCTGTTCGCCGACCTCCACATGACTCAACCGCAGACGGACGAGATACACCAGAGTGTCCTTTATAAAACTCCGTTTTCAGTTCAGCTACCTCTCTCGATAAATTATCAATTTTCTCTATTAATGTCTTAAAAGGAATAGCCAAACAGGCAGCACATTTCCAAAAAATTTGAGAATAACTTCCAACAATTTTAAATATTTTATCGTCCATTTTTGCACATCTTTTATGGAATTCCAAACCGCAAAAACAGCAATCGATACTCTTTTCGAATAATTCATCATTACAGAGACCACAAACACCTCTGGCCATTTCGAAAAACCCAAGCAAAAACAACGATGCGTACTGCACGACAGACAGACACAGACTTATAAATGAGCTATGGACGAAACGCCCTAAAGCATTCCACTAAAGAATCATGGGACCAATTTTTGCAATTAGTATATCTCATTTCCTCTTACAATCGTACAGTGACAGTGAATGAACAAAATGTTCTCTAGATTAAAGGAAAAGCAGGCATTACATATGTTACAAATAGATAGACCTAGCGAGATATATGTTCGTCTCTTATGAACTTAACATCGTTTTGACACTCTTCTTAACTATTCGAAAATGCCTTTAGTGTGTTATAACGCGCACTACAACGCATGAGCTACAGGGACTTCCTCACAATTTATGAAAAAAATTGTAAGTTTCTCAAATGGCTTTGTCTGTGTCAAATGTCCGAATAATAGCTGTCCAATTCAGCTTTATTAAAATATCTAATCAATCTGTACAGAAATCTATAAATCTCAGGTAAAGTATCACATTTTGTATGGAAAAATTATACAACTTGCGCCATATAGTGTAATTACTTAGTTGAAATATCTGTATTGCCCTCTTGTGTTTAATAAAATGTGAAAATAATTCTTTTATATGCCAATGTGCAGAAAAATGTTGTTAAATCAGCCGCGACATATCACAAGCATATGAATAGGGCCTGTCTACCAAAAGTTTACATTGTCTTCGTAAAATATATACATTATCTACATTGTCTGTGCATTGTCTACCCCGGAGTGGTTAGAGTTTCGTTTGGACTGAAAATTTTATATAATTTTGTTAGGCAAGACATATTAGATTTGATATCATTAGAAAGGCAAAGTACCGGGCTTTAATTGCTTAGAAGATAATTTTGCCGTAGAATGGATAGTTTAGGCACCATAGGTGATGAACCAAAAGTTTTATCGTGTGGTCCATAAGAATCAATGTAGTTTGATTGAATTCGAGGGACTATACCTTCACATAGAGATTTCTACTTCATGGCTTGTTAAGTATATATTCCGAGGGTTTTGTGCCAATACTTCCAACGAGAAACGACTTCTGTCGACTGTATACAGTTACATTAAGATTGCTGACTCAATAAAGTACAAGATTGAGGATTTCGTTCGTATAAGCAAACATAAGCACGTGTTCGGGAAAGAGTATACCCCAAACTCCATAGTTTTAAAGACTATTTGGGCAACCCGACCAGTGAAGGCTTCTATGAACCGGAGCTGTTGAAAGTGAAACACCCGAGAAACTTCGAAAGCGAAACGGAAAAAAGGTCTTTGTCAAATGGCTGGGATTCCCGTCGCATCACAACTCTTGGATTGATGTGAAAGATGTACTATGATTTTACAAATAAATTTTATTCTAGTACATTCTGTTTTGTTTATTCATGAATCTAGTGTAGTAGATTTTGCTCCTGTGTGGTGATTGTAAAAAGGGCTCCAAGATCTTTAGACGTCCTGTACTCGGCGCTGGAACCGAAACCTGTCCAAAACATACATTTCTCACGGCCTCCTAGGACAGTCGGAATCTATGACGTGTACTTGAGGTGCTAAAACAAATCGCACCTTCTTGTTATCTGACATTTTGGGCAGTCCTCAGTCAATCGCTTGTATAAATTTATTACTTTTGTTGGCTGACTGTATAGACGTTCCATGTTGTAGCATTCGCAAGCATCTGGTCCATTGATCGTCTCGTCACTCGACCAGACGCAGCTTATGTAACCAAATCTAGATTTCTTTTCTATGTGTGCGTAAGGTTCCACAAACCTTTTGTATTCAATGATGATTTTCTTATCTTTCTCTAGGAGAATGTCCGATATGCCCCCAAAAACTGTTGTACTGCTTCACTCGAATATCTATAGAGAAATTTTTAGTCTTGATTTATATCAGATTATATTTAACTCACCTCTCCATTACGATTATTTCATGAGCTGATAAAGCAACGTTGTTCCAGGCTTTTTATCATACTTTTTCTTCGGTTTTGCTTGGATTGAACTTAATCCGTATTATAATTGTTGTTTTTTTTATTTGTCGGCTGCCATCTTCCTTCAGGAGCTTTGCTGATTCCGCTCTTCTCAACCTCTAAAATACAATTGACATATTTTACGAATAACCGACACTTTTAAATATAATATATATTTATATAATAATATCTCATTTCACATTTTACAAACTTTTATTTTCAATATGAATATAAATATGGTGACTGTGAAAAAACAAAGTTAACTCATCCTCCTCATGCTGTTTATAATATCGTCCAGCACGCTAACCGGAACACTGGCGTATCTAGCTGGCAGGAATAAATACCTGATTACTCTCCAGTTCAAGCACGACCTGTTTTCCAAGCTGCGATTTTACTCGCCTGGGCTTTAGCGATTCCAAGCTGGGCACTTTTATTTATAGTTGGCTTATATACATATGAATTCAAAAGGTTCTAAGATTCTGATTATTGTTACATTTCTAGGATTTTTGTTTTTTAGTTTATTTTTATTTTTTGTTTACCTTTTATTTATTTTACTTGTGCATGATCTCACATGAACTAAAAGATGCAGACCCCTATTCGCTTTATATACCACTCAACTTGAAAAGTTTTACGAAATTGACCGAAATTAGCCTGAGGTTAGCCACAGTTGAGCTATATTTCGCAATTTCAGGAAATTAATTTCACAAGCAAATGCTAGTATTCATGTAAACAACGTACAACCAAATTCACTCACAACTAAATTACATAACGCTTCAGCGAAATCCTATAATATAATCTAAAGAGGTAATGAATTTCAACGCCAATAACGCAATCGCAGTCTTAGTCTGAATCCAATGCCCGGCACGTACAGGTTAAGGCTAAGTCTGATGTCAAAACATAACCCGAGATACCTCGTCCCATAAAGAACGAGATAGAAAATCTACGATGTCCGTTACAACCACGGTTTACAGACTACAAGGTTTGCCAGGTTTTATTTTGACATACAAATCGTGACGTCACTTTGGATAAATTGAGCTTGAATCTTTGTTAGAAGAAGAAGAAGAAGATATATTGTTTTGGTAGCATTCCAATTGGAAACGAGCAAAAGAGACGTGATTTTTAATGATTTTTTGTGAAATTTTTAATATAATAGAATCTGCGTTTCTTTTACATGTTAATTTTTATTTTAATTCTTAAATTTACATCACTTGTTACAAAATCGTCACCATTGCAAAGCTGTGAGAATTAAATATCCAGAGTGACGTCACAAAATGGTGATTCAAATTAAAAACCTGGCTAACCTTATAATCTGTAAACCGTGGTTACAACCACGGTATAGAGAATATAAGGTATGCCCGGCCCGAACACTACTTCCACCATTCTGTTAATTCGTGATGTCATTTCGGCAAAAACTTGCTGCGCACTTTGAAGAATTGTTGTTGGCTTCTTTGCATAGCGAAAGAGTATTTTTGCCGAGCTGACGTCACGGCCAAGTGTCATTTTGCCCCTCGGGCATACCTTATATTCTCTATACCGTGGTTACAACCACCTGTCAAGTGTGAACGGGCGCCATCTGTCTGTCAACCCTACTGGCATAAATCTGTCATCCAGAGGCGCCAAACAGTGCTTCGAACGCACCACTACAGTCACTGCTGAAATCATACAAACACCAGCGTCACTGGTGACGTCATCACAAAATTGTACAATTTTGTGAATTTTGTCCCGCCCTTAAAAATACACGTAAAATTGGCGCAGAACCGGCATAGCTTATCTACTCTCAATCTACTGTCAATACTTTCAATATATCTATGGTCTCCGATTAAAGATATTCACCCTGGATTTAGTGAGGTAAAAGATTGTTTTTTATCTTTGAATGTGGAATTTCGCAACTTTTGCAACCGTATATACTAATCATTAATCAGAAAAGCTCAAACGCGACTTGAAATGTCGTATACACTTGATGCTGAAATGTTGTCTGACTCCAAGCAATTATTGTAATTAATGATGAGCTCATAAAAGCACTGTCCTATGGAGGAGACAAATAAACATAGTGGGCGCTTGGTCAGGATCTTCGTGACCTGCTCTTAAGTTAAAAACACAAAGTTTGTGAAATGGGCGCACCAGCCGGTCTGAAGATCAAAGTCCGCAAGACGAAGATAAATACAAATCAAATACATAAAGTATGTTGCTGAATAGACAGGAGGTTGAAAACGTGGATAAATTTTCCCACTCTGGTAGCAAAGTTTCCGCGGAGATGAGGACAGAAGAATATATTAATGCCAGGTTTTACAAAGCCTGTGCTGTCTTTTCATCAATGACATCGTCATGCAGATGAGGAAGTCCCTTTGTTTGACTGAAATTCAGGTTAGTCAACTCTAATGTTAAATCCGTCTACTCCGAAATTGTGAAACATGGAAGATGAACAGGACAATAATATGAAAGCTGCAGGATTACATTTATTGGTGTCTTCAACCTTAAGCTATAACGCATTTCCAAGATCAAATTATTTTATTAACCGTAATTCAAATAAAGACTTAAAGCACTGAGGAGCCACCGATTGATGAACGAACCGAATGTTAGAAATAGCAGTGGATTGGTCGTACCTTGTAGAAAAACACCTTTTGTATTAATAAAGTAGTTTTACCGTAATTCTTCAATATTTTATGGATCAGTAGTTTCAGAAATAAAGGCAGCTTTTCAAGTTTTTCCCGAATCCCGATAAACCGAAAATAACAAAAGTATAAGCTACCAGCTTTAATTGGGCACTCATATGAAATATATATGTTATAAAATGTTTCTTCTCTATTATGTGCCTCTTAAATTTTTTTGTTTTTTCACCTGTACTACAACCTTAACACTGTTTGCCGGCCGGCTAACGAACCTACTTCTGGCGTAAAATTCAGGGTTTACGGCCTAAACCAAACCAAATTGTGTTTGAGAATCATTATGTAAATAACAATATTTATAACTTGAAATTTAAATTCCTCGATCCTACATTACATCATCATCAAAAAGGGAAAAGTTGCCTGAGCATGCGCGCAGCAGCCGTAAACTTTGCTTTTACAAACTGAAATAAAATTTAAGGCCGCTACACCCGCTCACGCAAGTCGGCTAATTTATTATGCGCATGCGAAATCGTTCGAAAGCATGAAGCTTGGCATGGAATGAGTTGGCCGACTTTACATGCGCAAGCCAACTCGTCCGAATTGTGTAACTTGTGTAACCCAAGTTTTAATTGGAGCTAAGCATGAAGCAATCTGAAGCTAACTGGCAAGTTGGTGGAATTGCATGAGCATGTGTAGCGGCCTTTAGCGCGCGCGGAACAGAGAAAGGGAGTGACTTCTGCTTGCTCAGTAAAGCATTGCTTCACTTGCTCTCACAGAAATCAGCACCTCTGGGAAAATACATCTTTACCATAAAAGCATACATGAGTGGTACTACTTACATGGATAAGTAAAATTAACGTATGTTGGCATAAGGATAACAGAGGTGACATTTAGTCGATACATCGAACGAAAACCTACAACTATTTGGTGAGTTCGTGACATTGCATCCAAACTTTCAAGAAGAAAACGTTCCCTGGATGTAATAAATTATGTCACCTCTTTAGTTTTTTTTTCTCTAATGTTAAACTCAGAAAGATATGGTTTTTGAGATGTTATGATTGAAGATAAAATGACCAAAGAGGAATATTTTATTCCCAGTCCACTGAATCCTTTTTCTATTAAATTCGATGTTACTGTTCCTGGAAATAGACCGCCGTTAATTTGGTATCTTTGGCAATCCAAAATTAACTATTAGCCTCTCGGATATTTTCGAAAAGAGAGTGGACTTTTATAATATCACGGTTTTAAAATTTACGTAGGGAAGAAGAGGAAATAATGCGTTCGTAGTTAATTGTTCGCGGCTACTAATTCTTACATATACAGCTTACAGCTGACCTTCAAATCTGCAGGCAGTCCTACTATCCGCAACCTGTCGACGCGCCCTTTAGCTTTTATTGAAAACCCCGTCCGCCATATTGGACCCGCCATTTTGAATCTCTAAAATTTGACTCCAGATTCGGAATCAGCGACGTCCAAAAACCCATATGGATTTATTTTCATGATGATCGAAAAACTTTTGAAAAAGTTAACGCTTACGACCGCCAGATTGAATTCTTAAGCGTTAAGGTTAAAATCGTATTCATCAGCTCCAAAAACCTATATATCCGTCATTTTACCAACATTCTATTGACGTTTAGAAAATCTTGTCCATCATATTGGTTCCGCCATTTTGAATTTAAGAAATCCGACTATGGATTCGCAATCAGCGACCTCGAAAACCTATATATACATCTTTTGCATGAAGATCGCAAAAACTTTTATCCATCTACTTCGAAGCGTTCTCGTTGTAGAAGGGAAAGTTTTGATTTGACAAAGCCGCAGGTTTCATATGGCAACCGTATGAAGGAGTTGTCCAAATTGGGCCGTTTACTAACTTGATTTTTCCTTTTTAATAAAGTATATGTGTATCAAATTTCAAGTCTCTAACTTAAGGCATGCTTGAGATAATTCGTGGGCAGACAGACAGACAGACTGACGGACATCTTTTAAACGTTTTCTTTTCTTCTCCCATTAATGGCAATGTAATTTATTTCCGTGTATCATGAATATTTCGATGCGTTACAAACGTTTGCTCAAAGCTATAATACCCTACATCGAGGGTATAAAAATGTTAAAGGAGCAAAAATAGGTCAAATGTCACCAAGAAAATGCAGTTCTATATTAAATCCCTTCTGGAAGTAAAATGTTTTTTAAAGACAAAGGCATACCAGAACTGAAGGGACACACTAGTATGTATGGTGGTAACGCTCTTTTCCTTTCCACTTGAAAGACTCCTACATAAACCCAAATGGCAATTCGCTTCATTTACCTCTCAATTCACTCACATTTGTACACAACATATATACATAAGGGTTCTGGGGACAAAAGTGGTCTGTTTTAGCTGTTCCTGAAAACTTCATCTAAAGGATTGCTGAAAATTTAAAATTTCCTGGGTAGATTGGATGAAAGTCCACAGAGGTTAAATAGCGTTCTTTTCTTAGAAAGAGAACATATTTATGCTTGATTCTATACGAGACTACAACATCCATAATTCAGTAAATAAATTTTACACTTGAGTGATTTTTTGGGATCAAATAAGAACACTACTCGGAAGAAATTTATTCTAAAATTCTTCATAAGATTTGCTTCATAAAAAGGAGTAAAATATTGCCCAGAAGACGACTACCCATATTGAGTGGATTATACTCCAGTTGATTTAAAAATTTTAAACAATCAATTGGGCTGATTAGTTTTCGAGAAGGTTGTATCCTGCTTTTTGGTAAGGTTTGGTAAAACTGTTGAAAACATTGCAAATTTCTAGTAGTATAAGTCCATGCATATACAGGGTGTCCCAGTTGAGTTGACCAAGCGGGCGCCCAGAGATAAGTCTCGACTAGACAAACAAAAAATTGTATGGCAGGGGGAGCTACGTATTTTTTTCCAGCGAATTTTTGGAATCTTTTACCAATTTTTCACACAAATCTTAAAATTTTTCAAAAAAAGCCCTAATTAACATACATTTTTTTCCCAATATTTAGAATCCTCATGTGATTTCCTTTAACTTGATATATCACATGTACGTACCTAACGTAACTGTACCATTTCCAAGCCCATTTCTATGAGCAATAAAAAAGGAAATCTCGTTTGTATTGCTCATAGAAATGGGCCTGGAAACGGTACGGTTTCGAGGTAGATTTTCTTAAAAACGGTAAGAGATAGGTAGGCACAATCTAATCTATAGTGATATAGTACATGTGATATATCTATATCTGTTTTTTTATCTTATGGTATTGCCACTGTAGTATTTTGTCGGTTTTGCATAGGTCGTTGTCCCCTCTTGCAACGATTTTTACAGTCGCGGCTATAATTTTCGCCCAATTTTTATTGGACTCGGTTTGCTACCTTTTAACCTCTGTTCCGCTCTCGATTCCTGCTCCTGTGGTCTGCTATTCTTGACAATGGTGGTTTGCAGTGTGACGGTGTCTGCGGGAGGTCGTTCCACGAGAAATGTCTGGGACGTCCTTTGGTTACTGCTAATGGTCAGACGACTTGCACGGAATGTTCTTACATAAAACCGTGCCATATTTTACGTATGATGAAGGGCCTGATTGGCTCTCTCACTACTGACCAAACCTTAATTGCTGACAGGATGAGTGCTATATCGTCGAATCTTGGTGGCTTGTTACTCCTTGCAGATGATGTGGCGGGCCTTAACGGAAGAATTGACGCGCTTCATACAGGTATAGATGCCCTTGGCTCAAATGTGACCTTGTTACTTAACCGCTCACACGAGCAGTCAGCTAAACTTCACACACTGTCTGGGATAATGGACGACCTTTGTTCGGGTTTTAATGGTGCTGTGTCCGCATCATCTCCGCATCCCGCTTCGCAGAGTCCGATTATGCCAACCTTGGATGATATTAAGCGTGGCATTAGACAGATCAAGGTTGAATTGAGTGCCTGGTCATCGAGGGCTGCTGCGGACTCCGAAATGATTGCTTCCTTGTCATCCGAGTTGCGAGCTTTGGCTCCGACCATTGCTGGCTCCATTCCGCCTTCGACTGCCGGCGGTCACGGTGTGTTTTCCGCGAGAGCCTCATCGCCCGGGGGGGTTGTTGCTGGGGTGGGTGGGGAGCCTTCCAATTTAGTAAATTCTGGCGCGAGTAATCCTGTCACCTTTGCTCCCGCCTCCCTCGTTTCTGTATCCCCTGCCCCTGTCTCCCCCGCTCCCACCTCCCATGTTCCCGTATCCCCTGTTCTCGCATCTTCTCCCGTTTCCCTTGATCCGGTCTCTGCCTCCCCCGTTCTGCTCCCTTCGGCCCCTGGTCCCGCCTCCCCCGCTCCTGTATCCCCTGCCCCTATCTCCCCCGCTCCCACCTCCCATGTTCCCGTTTCCCTTGATCGGGCCTCTGCTTCCCCCGCTCTGATCCCTTCGGCCCCTGGTCGTGTGGGGTTGCGTGGGCGCCGCCGCCGTCGTCGTGCGGGTCCGCCGCCAGCCTCTCCACGGGGGAGGACGACTGAGACTGCTGAGAGTCCTGCGGTACTGCAGGAGGCTTTGGTGCCTGTGACGCGGGCTAGTGCTGGAGCTGATCGTCCCGTGCTGGAGCATGCCCCCGAATCTGCTACGGTCTCTAGTGCGGATGTTTTGTTGACAGTGGCACAGAGGCCAAGGGTGTATTTTGTTTCAAGGCTTGACCCATCTACGTCAACTGATGATGTGACGAGCTATGCCCGTTCTAGGTGTCAAGCTGACCTTTCCATTCCAATTTACTGCGAGCATATTAGCTCGCGTCGTTCTTGTGGATTGATGTCCTCTTTTAAATTAACAACTACTCCAAGTGTGTTTGATTCCATTTCCTCGCCAGGTTTTTGGCCGGATGGTGTTGTTGCCCACGAATTCATCCCGCGTGGGGGAATTTCACGGATGGGTCGGCCTAGGGGAGGGATCTTACGTACTGATGAATCGAGTACAAAAAACTAAGTACGTTTTCCCTTTACTATCAGAATGTAAGGGGAATAAGAACCAAA
>QYTT01093373.1:4162-18591 GCA_006980735.1 Dasypogon diadema
ATGTCCATTAAAGTAGCGATGAAAGAGCGTAAGACGAGCGATATTGTGTTGGTACTCCAGAAAATCGATTTTTGAGGTTTTGAGGTCTTCTTTTGGACAACCAAAACCTCCGAAACTACAAGCCATGAACTGACCTTGAGCACTAACATATGAACTGTTCTTTATGAATGCTTCAAGATAGCAGTACATGGGCTGACGCAGTATATATGTCCAATTTAGCCTATCATAAAAAAGAGTTCAATGTTCTCGCTCTTCTTCTTGTGCATGGCATGTAGTTTCGAAGGTTTTGGGACAACGTAGTATGCCTAACCTCTGCCCAGGTGTGGGAAAAATATTCAAGTGCGAGTTTGATGTGAGCCTTGCGCCGAGCGCTAGGTCAGAAAGCCCAGGCGCTTCATCGAATGCGAAGATGTGATCCGTTCAACTATGATTATTGGATACCTGAACTCTTAAGATGTTGAAGTTAGGGCAACTTGAAATATTCACCCCATTAACTAAGAAAGGGGGAGAGGGATTTTAATGGAGATGATGAGCTTTGGGTTTTGGACGCATTAAACTTGACACGATTCGCCCTGCCCCAGGTGAAGGCTTTGGTAATGTCATCGTTAAGCGATACAGTGTTTACACTTTTCTTAATATTAATCGTTTGGTCACCTTCATTTTTAGAGCACTCGATTAAAACCTACTGCGGCAAATATTTACTTGAGCGTATCGCGGACCGGGCAAACAACCAACATCGTCAATTGTGGGACGTGAATACAGATCGCGAGAATGACAAGGGAATTGTGGGGCGAACCAAACGCTAGCTCTATTGCAAAACTGCTACAGCTAAACAAGCAACCTTTAGGAATGCTGATATCTAAGGTTTAGTTAGCTTTCTTACTGACGACCAATCATTTACTGCGATTACATGAGGACTTCAAGCTGGCTTGAGGGACATGTAACCTCAGATCGACTTCAAGTTGGTTTGACTCAAGCCGATCCGAAAAATTTGTCGGATCGACTTGAAGTTGACTTCGTATATCCACTGCTTGAGTACTTGAAAATCTGACAGCTTAGTGGGAGTAAATTTGGCATGTCTCAGAAGGTGGAAAAGCGTATAAAATGGTATAGTAAAGTTTGTGGAGTAATGCAGAAACGAATTATTCCTTACAACACAAATTTGTTTTGACAACAGACAACAGACAAATGTCAAAGAAGTTTCAGTCCGATTTCAAGCACTTTTCAAGTCAAGTTTTCAATTTGGCACTGTTGAAACCCCAGCTTGAAATCTCAAGTCGATTTCAAGTCAAGCTGGATAGGCTTAAGTGCAGTGGACGACCTCTGTTCAAAGTCAACTATGTTGTTTGATCGTTATCATGAGCTCTCGACTAAGTCTTATGCGTTGCCTGGGACCGTGGACAACCTTCGTTCGGCAATTGCCAATGACGAGGCCACGTCGTCTCCGCTTTGTGCCCTCTCGGACGCAGTTATGCCTATCTTTGATTTGGAGACTTAGTATTCTGGGACTGCATTCGATTCGGAGACAGTTTGCTCCTTGGCATCGGAACCGCGCGTTTTGCGTGCGGTGAGTGTTCCTTCCTCGGCGCCTGATTCATTACTTGGTATATGTGGCCTCGGTGGGCCCTCTGCAGCTCCTCCGCTCTTTGGGGTGGGTGAGGCTATCGTGGCGCCACCTTTGGCCCGATGGCATTATTGCTCACAGCGCAGACCGCAGCGATATGGAATATAGGAATATAGCCCAAAGAACTATTACTTTTCAAATGTAAGGGGATTAAGAACTAGAAATAATGACGCTTTACATCGTCATCCCTTTTAAAGTGTTTTGATGTTATTGCCTTCACCGAAACCTGGGTACATAATGGGATTTATGATGCCGTAGTTATTGACCAGTCCTAGCAAATTGTTCGTAGAGACAGATAGGCTGACTCAGTTGCGCGGGAGGGGGGAGGGGAAAGGGTGGAATACTGATCGCATGCAAGACCCAGCTAAATTGTACTCTTCTATCCCTTTCGGTTTTCCCATCTTCTATCCCTTTCTGTTTTCCAATCTTAATGTAGAATAACAATAGAAATAATCGTAACGTAGAATAAGACCTATTTTTCTAGACAAAACTTATATCTTCTCTGTTGCTATATTCCTCCTAACCCGTTAAACTGCTTTCAGGACAATGGGCAGAGTCTGCTTTACATCTTATAGTACTTTATTTAAATCATATTTCTGATATGGTGAGCTCTACTGACGAAAGTGTTTTCCTTGGCGACCTTAATTTACCCAACGTTCAATTGGATATATATTGACTATTACAATGACTACCTTCCCAGTAAGAACACATTACATTCCGACTCGACCGTGTTCATTTCAGCCTATGATTAGGGTATCGGCCCCCAGTAGTTTCGGTCGTCAGGCACA
This sequence comes from Dasypogon diadema, assembly GCA_006980735.1. Classification (NCBI taxonomy): domain Eukaryota; kingdom Metazoa; phylum Arthropoda; class Insecta; order Diptera; family Asilidae; genus Dasypogon; species Dasypogon diadema. The sequence goes on from QYTT01093373.1 coordinate 6,575, forward strand.
ACCTCGAGTACAATTCCAAACACGATCGTCACCCACAAGGGAAGAATCAAGATATTCAAGACGTCGCCCCAGTGTTGAAGCAGTAGTACCAATATTACGTCTAATTTTTGTCAGAAGAAGGGCCACACATATGCAGATTGTTTAAAATGTAAAAATACACCCTCACCCACAAATTGTCGAAACTACGGGCACGATGTCAGCGATTGGCGTGGTACAAGTTCAAAGACTGGCCAGAACTAACAACAAATCACAGTCCCACGTCCACCACCGGTTCACAAAAGTGGCGCTCAGTGAATGTGTTAAAATATTTTTTTCGTTTATTCCGTGGTTTTAAGTCAGTACGTTGTTCAAAACAAAAAAAGCTTGTTTTTTCGTTCAATATACCAAAAAAAAAATGGAAAAGAGCCTTATTTTATCGTTAAAACTTGTTTTAAATAATAACAAACATACTAGTGTTTTATATCTCAACCGGAACACCCTGCGTGTGAAGAAACAAAAACTGCGTTGAATCTTTTACTTGCAAAAAAATTCAACAGAAAGCTATATAAAAAAAACTAGTGGACCAGCCGAGATATTTGCCTTCTTACCTTTAAATTACGTTTTCGAATACTCCCCCGTCCTGCATCTAGTACATTTTATTGTACTATCGCGAAGGGAATGCATCTTCCTTTCATTTGAGACCACACACATATCGATATCCTGCCTACTTCCCGAGATGACAGCCCTTTTACCTTGTGCTCAACTGAACATTTTATTGCAAACCATTTAACACAAACATGAGTCGTTTATTTTGAAAGTGGTTTAAGTATAACCAGCAAAAATTAATTTGAAATGTTATTTTACAGTTACATTTCGATTTTAACTAAAATTGAGAAATGTGACTTAAACCACTTTCAAAGTAAACGGCTCAATACTGAACGAACATGCTTTACACATCGTTCGAACGTTCCCGTACCCGTGTAGTTCGTGCAAAACTGGCAACTCTCTTTCATCTATTCGAATAATTTATTATATACTCAACAAGACACGACAGATAGAAATTACCAAAAGTGCACAATATCTTCTTATTTTTGGCTAATAGTTTACAAATTAAGTTTTACGGGACTAGTTAACTATTACTCAACTAGAAAATTATCAGTTAAATATTCTAAGCTTCACTAGTTAACTACTAGTTGACTACTTATCAAGTAAAGGAATTATTTTAACTACTGAAGTATTTTACATAACTAATTAAATAATAGTTAGGTTTTTTAACTAATTGCGGAATTGGTCTTTGTGGTGAAATATAATTGCAGATAGCTACGCTCTCTCAAGTAATCGCAGCTACATAGTTACTAGCTGAAATGGCTTTCAAGTGGTATTATGCAGAAGTCTGATGTGTACATCACCGAAACCCCTGTGGCGGCTAGATATTTGAGCAACAATGTAACCCTAAACATTCAACAACACTGGCTGCTCGAAAAGTAGTCAGGAGTGAAGTTTGTTACCGGATATCAAGGGTACCAAATATCAGAGCTCGAGGTTCTATCGATCCATCCGATTGAACCTAGTTGAAACAAGAGTCACGCTTCCTCAGTAGTGCATCAAACATTGAAGGGAGTTAGACGGAGTATAGTTAAATTCATAATATCACAAGAATAGGCCTCCACATGAAAGATTATGTACGTTATACAGTTGTAAGAAATACGGAATAATAAATGAATTTAGTGCTATCGGAAGGAGTGTTTACCATCGCATATCAGTTTTTGTGATAGTGACCACACTGCCACAGCCCCATTGAGACGTAAATCAATTCTGATTAGCCTTTTTCGATAATTTGAACTTCACTTCACTTATATGCACAGGAAACCCTAATTATAATACATATCGAGGGCTTATGGCGAAAATTCTCTATCTTGTATTTTTGCTTTAATTTCATTAAAGGAAGACAAATGAAAATTACATCTGCCAAAAATTTTTTTTGTGGTATAAGGGGTTTTCATCATAAGCCCTCGATGTAACCAATTGAAACCCTTGAAGGCATAACAAATTTAATAAACCTATTACAAAATGTTTACTAAATTCACTAAAACAATGTTTCAGGTGCCTACCGCTATGGATATGACATCGGCTTGACAGGACATTTTCACCATGAAACTCGTGGTCCAGACGGTGTAACATACGGCTGTTATGGATGGATTGGTCCAGACGACCTTCTTCGTGTAGTACATTACGTTGCTGATTCAAATGGTTACAGGACAGTAGAGCCTCAAAAACCAGTGGAAGTTTTCCCCGAGCAATCTTCCGATTTGCAAAATCTAGATTCAAAAGCTAAGCCGAAAGGTGTAACACTTGATTGGAAAGACTTGTACTTCCCTGTAGGTTGCGGAATGTTTGAAGGAGGCGTTCAACCTGATATACCTGTGGTCCCCCTTCCGGGTGGAGGATTTGTTAATGTAAAACCATTAAGCTTTCTTTTTTACTTATTTTACATTTTTCTTGAACTATAGCTTGGAAGTGAGCATCTGCTGTTAGATCGGCCAGGAGGTCTCGGATTACCTAAGCGACCTGGCTTCGGTCCTGGGCCAGTTGGGAAGCCAGGTGCCGGTGGAGCAGGAGGGGTTGGAAGACCTGGTGGCCCAGCGGGTGGAAGTGGAGCAGGGGGTAAATAAATTGTCATAGTACAAAGTAGTGTTATTATATCGTATTTAATTAATAGATAGTGGTAAATATAAGCCTGATAACACAGGGCAATATAGTCACGCTGCTGGTCCCAGTGGTCCAGGTGCAGTTCCAGGAGGTGCTTATACTCACGTGGGCGGTCCAAGTGGTGGCTTTGGAGGCGGTGGAGGAGTTGGGGGCAGTGGTGGAGCTGGCACTGGTGGAGGACTAGGAGGGTTTGGACCAGGTTTGACATGATTAAGAGAAATAAATTGTTTATTTAAAATTTATATTTTGTGTGGAACAGGTGGACCTTCAGGCAAACCAGGCCCAGGAGGGCCACCAGGGCCGCCAGGACCACCTGGACCTCCAGGTCCTTTTGGAGGACCTGGTCCGGACGGAACTACTGGTCCTGGAGGTGGCGGTCCTTTTGGTCCAGCAGGACGACCAGGGCCACCAGGACCACCTGGACCTCCGGGAAAAACGTCTCCTAGAAAGCCGGGTCCAGGAGGACCTCCCGGAGCTAATGAAATTGGGAAACCAGGGATTGGAGATATCGGTTTAGGTTCTGCTAGCACAGGAACTAGTACCGTAATAAAGCCTGGATTTGGTGGCGATAAAGGTGAGTCAATTTCTATGTTATGAAAGGCTGTACAAACACTTGTAATTCCCTTCAAACTAAGCAGTTTTATTTTCCTCTTATAAAAATATTGCGTTTAGAATATTTAAGTATCCGTTGCTCCAGCAATGAAGAATCTATATTATAATTTAATTATGATTAATTTATATAAGTTTCACACAGAAAATGTATTATACAAAATTCGATTCATCTAGATCACAATATGTAAAGCGAATTATATATACAGGGCGTCCTGATTTGAGATAGGGGGTCCATCTGTCATGCCCACAGAGATATGACATTTTAAATTACATTTTAAATCATAATGGGTCCTCTTTCTTGGATTACCTGGATTATGCTTCAACTTTATTCATGAGTGGAAATAAACAAACATAGCCTTTCAGATATGAACAATTTTATTTTTAATCAATAAACGTTAGCAAAATTTGCATTTTTCTCGAAAACTTCCCTTATGATTTTTATACCCTAGATATAGGGTATTAGAAGTTTAAGCAAACGTTTGTAACGCATAAAAATATTCATGATACACAGAAATAAACTATATGGCCATTAATGGGAGAAGAAAAGAAGTCGTTTAATAGATGTCCGTTTGTATGTCCGTCTGTCCGTCTACGCGTTATCTCGAGAAGGCATTAAGCTAGAGTGTTGAAATTGAGTACATAGATACCTTATTAAGATTTAAAGATCAAGTTCGTAAATGGACCAATTTGGACAACTCCTTCATAGTGGTAGACAAATCAGGCAGGTAGATCAAACAAAAAATCGATATTTTCCTTGTAAAACGAGAACGCTTCGAGGCAGATGGACAAAATTCGGTAAACATATACTTTAGTAAAACCTAAATATCTTAGCAGAAAATAAACCAAATCGGGCAATTATTTCAGAGGGTTGCCACATGAAGGTTTTATTTTTTAAAGCCTTAAATGTAAATTTTTTTTTCAAAAGTTTTTGTGGTCGTCATAAAAATATGCATATATAGGTTTTCAAGGTCACTGATTGCGAATCTATAGTCGGGTTTCTTAAATTCAAAATGGCGGATCCAATATGGTGGACAAGATTTTAACGTCAATGTAATGTTGGCAAAATTATAGGCTTTTGGGGCTGATGATTACGAATTTAACATTAACGCTTAAGAATTCAACATGGCAGACCAAATATGGCCGTCGTAAATGTTAACTTTATCAAGAGTTTCTCGATCATTATGAAAATAAGTCCATATGGGTTTTTGGAGGGCGCTGATTTCGAATCTGGAACTCCCCATTACTCGTAAATGGCAATCTATGTGGCTTGTAGTTGTTGCTCTAACTAGCCCATATTTATCATAATATAAAAGATGGATTGTTTCCGAACAAACGCATATTTGATACTGATACCAAAAGTGCTTCAAAATATAACTCTCTCCCTCAAACTTAAAATATATTAGTGAACGAAAATTTTGCCAATTAAGCATAAGGCAAAGTCAGAAATTTATTTGACATTTTCCAGGCAAGACGAATCATTTAACCAATGAGAGAAAATTTCGATTTTACTGAGTTAAAAGTCTTTTCTGAATGATATAATTTATATTGCCTGACGAATTTTGTAAAATACATTTATATTGATAGTTAACGTAATTAAATGCTTTTATTGATTTTTCGTAAAATATGCACGTGGTAAATAAGTTTTTAACCATTCTTCAAAAATTGTTTCAAATTTGAAAGTTGGAACTCCGTCCATTTATATTAAAATATCAGTGCTCTAACCTTCTATGTATGTTTGGAGACAATTGCATCAAGAATTCGACGTTGTGGAAATCCACTTTCATATTCTGCTCGGACAGTCGAAACATTGCCATCACATAATCCACACACGTAATAAATGTTAGCATATTCGTCGCCAGAGACAACCATATTTCTAAATACATTCTTTATCCGAAAAACACTTTTAAACAATTAAATTTCGAAAACTTCAAAACAAAATATTAAAGAAACAGCAAGTTCGTTCTTTTATACAATATATTCTTACTTGTATTAAATCAGAAGTAGGCCATTTTTAACACTTCTTGTAGATTAAAAATTGTGAATTTCTTCCTTTTTTTAGATTGAGTCAAGTAATCACCCCTCAAAGGATTAGTATCCCAAACCGGGAAACTTAATCCTTTCACTTTTACCCTATTTTTAATTAATTTTAAAAATTAATTTTTACTAGACAAGTGAATTGTAAGACGTTTGAAATTTTACGAATGATTTCGTGAAAAAAAATTATTTTTTACTTTTTAGTGCAGTTAAAAATGAAAGAACCAAGTAAGTCACTATAAAAGCTTTTTATTTTATTATATATATTATGATGGTAAAATGTCCGAGTTTCCCTTGTTAAGTTCTCATTCAACCTTCACTTCCACTCATTAGTATTTTCTGGGACTCTGCCACAGATAGAGCGTACAATTCCAGACTCAAAAATGCTTAAGGGGTTAGGCCACTCTAGGATTTAAAAAAAAACCAATTTTTTTTGTTAAAAAGGTACCTTAGCAGCTGTAGAATTGTATTCCAAAAGGTTATGTGCGTGGAAAATGCCTAAGTACTTGATTTTCGTATTCTAACGCAACTCCTCTTGGCCCACAGCATCCTGTTCTGACTTGCCATAAACTTTAAACGCGTTTATCTCAAAACTAATTTTTTCAAGTCGGCCGAACCCATAACTCATTTGAAATTTTAACTATACATTTAGAATTATGTTTTCTAAGGAACTACCTAGGATTTTTTCATTATATTGCATAGTTCCTTTTTTACAAGCAATTTCCTGACGATTTTCCCATGGCATTTTATACTTTTCGATTTAGAAATGCGCCATTTTCACAAAAAACAATATATGAAAAAATACTACCTACTGCTTTAGCTATTCCTATATATAATCGAAAAAACGTTGGTGTCTAGTCATAACTCAAAAATTACAGGACAGGTTCGACTGTTTACCTTCCAGAAATAGAGGCGTCATCGAAAAAATGCTGCACAGTCGCCATTTTCACATATATCGCCGTAAAAAAATTATTTTGTATTGCAAACTACATGCATAATAAAACACCTCTTTTGTAAATCCGATTTATTTTATGGTTTCGTTGAAAAAAAAAAATCACGAATTATGCCCTCTTTTTGGCCTCTAGGGTGGCCTAACCCCTTGGCTTTCAGTATTTTTTCGTCAAGACGCATTTTTACCGGATGTTACAGCAATGATTGTTATATGGGATTGAGAAATGCGATGAGCCTTTTGAGGTATTTATATTCTGAAAAATCCAGCCCAGGATATTTATTTGCTAACATTGATATGCCCCGACGAGATTTATTTAAGCCAACTGAGAAGCAAATTACTTGGTCATTTAGGGTGACCTACTGTGGAATAATAGATTGCGCAAGAATTCTGTTTAAGCTATACACAAATCTAAAAGAAACAAACATAGATGTTTTTTTTGTATCAATAAGCAGAAGCGGATTAGTAAGAGTCAGATGTTAAACCAAACGTAACGCAATAAAGTGGATCACAAATACTTTATTAGTCGAAATGACTTCATTTGATAAATATGAAGTCAGCTTTCAAAATAATTAGTATAATAGGTCTCTATACTCTTGGATACAAAAACGTGAGTAAAAATCGTTTTCACGTGGATGGGTTGAACAGGAACCAGTTACCAAACACTTTTTGGATAAATCGATGAGAAGAGAGGAATTGTCAAAAATAAATTTGCGCTGTACCGCTTGCAATTATAATTTTTTTATTAATGCACAGATCTCGTATAAAATAGAATAATTTTAAACTTCACATAACACGAACCAAACTTATTTAACCTAAACTACGTAGAACATAAACCAGCTGTGAGCTGTCCAGTCAGCTGGGAGTTTTGTACACACTCTTGACCGTATGTAAAAATGTTCAGATTTGGGTAAGAGAAGAAATATAGCGAGCTGCCCAATTTCCCCAACTCCAGATGTAAACAGACGGTGTGGACGAGAACTTTAGGTTTCGTTACAAAACTTTCGAGTAAACAGACAGACCTAATACAAAGAAATGTCTGCTTTTTGACAAATATTTTGAAAATTAAAGGAAGCTATTTATGTTATAGTAAATTAATTAATTTTAGTTAAATTAATAAAAAATTACATTTATTATAAAGAAAATTAATTTTTTCCTAGGACCGTCAGCAAGTGGAGTAGGAGGTGGTTTTGGCCCGGGAGCCGGATTTGGTCCAGGTACTGGGGGACCAGGAGGCGGTGTTGGCGCTGGACAATACAAACCAAGTGATGGAAAATATACTCCTGGGAAGCCAGGTGCTGGAGGTGCTGTAGGCGTTGGAGGTGGAGGGGGTGTTGGAGGCGGTGGTAGTTTTCCTGCTGGCGGTGGCTATGGAACTGGCCAGTATAAACCACCTTCAACCGGTGGACAATACCAACCTGGATCATATGGTTTAATAAATCATTTCAAAAGGGGAACACGGAATAAATTTAAGTTTTATAGGTGGTGGAAGGGACAGACCAGGAAAATATACTCCAACTGGCAATGGAGAGTATGTACCGGATAATTCCGGCAAGTACGTACACCAGGATAATCCTTATCTACATGTAATTGGGTCTGAAGGAGGTTTTGGAAGTGGCCCTAGCCCTTACGAACACGTAGTGGGACCTGAAGGAGGTGTCGGAAGTGGTGGCGGATTTGGAGGTGGCGGCGGTTTTGGACCTAGTGGGGGCTTTGGGCCAAGCGGTGGTTTCGGACCAGGCGGAAAGGGAGGTCCAGGTGGAAAAGGGGGACCAGGTGGCCCACCGGGACCACCAGGCCCTCCAGGACCACCAGGACCGCCAGGACCTCCTGGAACATTCCCAGGTAAATTCGAGTTGTGAGGTTTTTATATGATGTTTTTATATATATATTTTTTTAAATTCAGGTCATCCACCCAGTGGACCAAGTCCTGGAACTCCAGGACCACCTGGTCCCCCAGGGCCACCTGGTCCACCAAGTCCTGGAGCACCAGGAACGCCTGGAACTCCAGATAAAGGAAGACCTGGACGTCCAGGGCCACCAGGTCCACCGGGCCCACCAGGTCCAGGTGTAACGGGTACTCCAGGTCCCGGTGTGCCAGGTCGACCAGCTCCACCAGGCCCGGGTGAACCCGGTAGACCAGGTCCACCAGGACCGCCAGGCCCAGGTGCTCCGGGTCAACCAGGCCCGCCAGGCCCACCAGGTCCACCAGGACCGTCTGGCCCAGGTGCTCCGGGTCAACCAGGCCCACCAGGCCCACCAGGTCCACCAGGCCCAGGTGCGCCTGGTCCACGAGGCCCAGGCATTTCTGGTATACCTGGTTATCCAGACAATGGGTACCCAAGCCGGCCTCAAGATTCAGACAGACCGACGCAAGGATACTTACCTGTTAAGCCAGATGCCTCGAATAGTTTTTATAAGCCCGAAACGCCAAAGCCTCTCAATCCAAACCGATCTTCCTACCCGAACAGACCAAGCCAGCCAGGTATACCGTCACCCGGATATTATCCAATCCCTCAGCCACCCGCTAATTCCAATTTACCCAAACCAGGTTCACCAGGGACAGCTATAGGAGTATATCCTCCTAATCGTCCAGCACAGTCCAGCTCTCCTAATTCCGGGTTGAGTATCGATATTTCAAAATATCCCGTAAATATTTCCCCAAATCCATTCTTAACTGGTAATGTCCCATTAGCCGGTAACTGTCCATGTGCTGCTTCTGGTCAAATCACAACGACAACCGCATTGCCGCAGCAGATCCCAGTATTTCCACCCAAGCCAGGCTATCAGCAAACTTACTCTCCTAATGACATACCTAAAGGTGGCGTAATAGGATTTTTGCCAGTCATTTACTTCCCATCATGCGCAGAGAATGGAACATCATCATCACAGCATAACCAAGACACTGAAGGACCCTACATACAGTCGCATGTTGAAGCAAGCAGTATAAATATTGAAACTTCAGGACCATGCTTATGTCAGTGCAACTGTCAGTGCGACTGTAAGGATGAACACGCAAAACCCGTCAAGAGATCTGAACATCATAACTCAGAAGCAGAAGATGTTCCTCCAGCTACTGGATCTTTTCCAGAGGTGATCAAGGACAACAAAGTGCCTGTGATGCAGTCAGAGTGATCTGATTTTGTTTTGCATATCTAACGAAAATTTTATTCATTTTAAATTTTTTGAATTCATTTTCAACAAATATCCATTTTATTTATTTTTTTGTATCGAGGCTAGAATTGCCAACTTTGGAAGCTCCGAACAATAGTTGAAATCAAGAGGAGTCCAAGGTTGCGCATTTAGCACATTTGCCTTATTTATTAATAGGTTTAAGTGTTTTGATCTTAAAGATAGCAAATTGCAATGAATTAGGCTTGCATTATGTTCTCACTGCAATGCAATGTGTCTTATTTTGTTTACAATTTTTATCTCTCACCTTTTGCAAATCTTTATTCATATAAGCTTATAGGAGAGTATCCACTGCCTGCGCTTGTTATTTTTCCTAGTTTCATAAATTATTTTCAAAAAAAGTTTCTAGTTTCATAAATGCAATGCAACAATTATTGTAATGGTTTCTAGCTTGTTCATATTTCCTTACTGGGATCTCTTTCATTCTGTTTTTATATTTAGATTTTTCGGTTATGTGCTCATTTTTTATCTGATTCATTAAGCAACGCTGATGTTCTTTCTGGTATAAATAAATTTTACTGTAATTATTAAGTCTTTTGCCGTTTTATCAACACTGTTTTTAAGGTAAAGATTTTAGCAAGATGAGGTGCAAGAGTAAAGGGTATAGCGACTGAGTGCAATGAAGGAGCTGAACTCTAGGAGATGGGACTAATCAAAAGAGTCACTTGATGTATTGGAACCAGTAAACTTAGAAGAATGATGCTAGTAGAGGCAGCGAACTGGATATGCACTAGATATTGCTGTTGGATTGATGATTAAATGTGTATTGAAATTTATCTTATTTAGCCATTGTTAATAAAATTTCATAAATGTAAACAATATATGACATTTTTAAATTATTCTTCACTCAGTGATATTATTAAAAGTAAGGACGGTTCCAAAAAGGGAGGTAACAATTAGTTCAGAGCAGGTATCAAGTAAGCAATTAAATACCCTGAAGGGGTACACATGCTACACTATATCCTCCATAGGCTATGAAATAACTGCACACAAGTCATATACCAAAATAAAGGGGAAGTTTAGAGGAATTCAAATGATCAGTAAAACTGGTAGGTTAATGGGGCATTTTGGGGGGAAAATCCCCAAATTTTACAAAATCACTTAAAATTTTACCAATTTTTGAATTTTAAATATTTATAGCTACTGGTCGGAGAGGGGCACAGAGGTGTTTGTAGACTCGTTGGAACAGGTAAAGGGTTCTCTGCGTCTAAATATTGGTCATGCGGCTCTCGGTAAAAAAGTTACAGGGTGTTCAGTGAAATCATTGCCTGAATACAGAAATTCCCCTCCCCCTCTCAAACGAAGCATTTCCGACCCCCCCTCCGCCCATACAATATTTTGTTTGGCTTAACATTCTCTACCATTTGCCAACGTATTGCCGTTTTAATACCAAACACCCTGTATATGTGGTGAAATTACAAAATGGAAATAAATCTAAAGTAAAATACCTACATTCTTCTTTGTAAGTGTAAGATCCTTTACTTTTATAAGGAATCCTTTATAATACTATTAATAAAGTTCAAATAGTTCCCAGTTTTTACAAGTTTTTCCTCCTTAGTATAAATCAGGGATCGAACCAGTTTCGACTTTTTTTAAAAAAGGCTCTCTTTACTTATTACTTCTACTTGTAGGTTAGAAATAACAGTTAAAGAACTCCGTTTTGTAAAAACGGCTAAATTTTGAAAAGCTTTACAGGAACCGAAAGAGGGCTCCATGAACAACATTTTGGTATAATTTATTTAACTATACGATCACAACTTCTATCAGATTTTTTAGTTTGAAAAATAAAAAATACCAGTTATTTTCGGTCCCTGGTATAAATAGAACGTACTGATGTGGGCGTATAGCCGGGGCGCGGCAAACTACCTCGCATTCAGGCCGAGGCTAACAGACGAAACTGGGACACTGTCTTGTTCGTTGCCTCGGTTGCCCAAATGGTTAACAAAAAACACATTTATTCTGCCTCATCCTGCCTCGTTTGCCTTATGTAGGCGCCTTTAGAGAATCCTTCTTGAGCAGATCTGTACGACTGGGAATCTTATATTTTCCTTGTTGACTATGGGCCTTACTAGCATTTTTTCTTCCGCCAAGGCTGGTCTGTATAGCATCGTAGGGTATCCCCTGAGCTTTGGTTTCACCTTAAAAAAGGCAGCAAAATAATTGGCGCTACATGTATGTAGGATCCTATCTCCCAACCAGATGATCAACTTTCTTGCCTGCCTGTACACCGAGCATGTAACATCAGAGCCGCTGTTCAAAAGTACCGAAGGGTATCGAGAATGAGAAGCCAACTTAAGGGCCGTAAGACATTCAGAGCCGCAGGTACCAAGCCGCAAGTACCAGGTATCAAATTCAAGTTTGAAACAACGAAAGCTTATGAGAGCTTCCACAATGGCAGTACCAAGCATCATTTGGTACTAGTATCAAATGATGCTTGCTACCCAAGTTTGGAAAGTTTTAAATTTTGATACTGATACCACAGTGGTGCCAACAAAATAAATGTAAATTTTTATATTTTTTAGGTGCCAAAATTAAAAGAATT
>QYTT01093375.1:2996-21399 GCA_006980735.1 Dasypogon diadema
ATATATATATATATATATATATATATAAGATTAAAAATATTTCTTTTTTTAGATAATTTCTCTTACGGAAATGATGGCTGGTGTGAAAGCGCCTACGAAAACTGTACAGCTGTTCCAGTTAACGTGTTGGCCATTGGGGCATAAGGTAATAACCGCATTAAATATTAGCTACTAATACTAATTCTATATTTTAAACGAGTAATATATTGTAGTGTTGAGATTTGGTAGGGGTATACTGGGAGAAGCCGCCAAGGCTATTTCTCCACTGGAGCAGCTAGTTTAGCTATTGCTCCAAAGATTAGGATTTTCTTAGAGCAGCGCTTAGTCGCTTTAGCTCTTAAGTAGTGTAAACTCCGAGGTGACTGGGTACAGAATACCTGCTTTATTGAATCAACCTATTATATTTATACAATTGCCGAACTTACTGCTAATATTCTTATTTCCTAATATTTACACAATTTTCCTATCTTACCTAATTTGGGTGAAAATGCATTGTCTCATATGCTTGTTCTTCATCAGCATGTTTCATAATTTATTGGGGCCATCACGACCTGCACATATGGGAAGTAGAATTACTTCCCAGTACTTAGTACTATGAAAGCACTTTCTCAATCGCTGCCTGAGTGCATCGGCGGGCTACCACTTCACGCGTTGATTTGTTTACATGCTTGCTTCTGTTAAGCATGAATCATGTAGCTACCTTAATATGTGGGTCATTGCTCGGCTGAGCTCGCTTGGCAGTGATTTTTAATTAATGAGGTAGGTCGTGGTCATATGTGCTGTGTTTGAGTCTTTTGCTGATGAGACTTGATTGTAATTATTTATGTTTCTTACTCGGGCAATTGATATGCGCATTACATTACATATCAAGTCCCGAATATTATTCGGACCAAACGAGGCTTACTATGAAATTGCTGCGTTTTGGTAAACTCATCGGGACCAGCCGAGGATCCCCAATAACTGCATTCTGGCAAAATTATCGAAACCAGTTGAGGCACAATCCCAACAGGGCATTTCATATTGGGAACTGACAAGGGCCACGCAGGTAATTCCTAATATGGCATACCGTCCTACAGCCTGATCTGGTCTGGACGGTGTTAGGACATGCTTTAACAAATTTCTGTTCCCAGGGCATTCCTAGACAAATGTTTGGAGCATGTGTTGCCAAGCGTGCGTCGCTATTGGAATGAATGTATCTGATGTTGTGTAAGTGCGAACGCTGTATCTCGACCGTTACACTACCGCCGGATATGGTTATATTATCTTCCCTGAAAGTGCTTTATTTTAACCTCCCCTATTCCCTGCGCAACTCTTTCGCAGTTAGACACTCTTTTTCTTTATTGGGTGGAGTTTATGTTCAGCGCAAAGTTACACTGAGCACAGTTCAGCCGGAAAAATTGAAGCTGGGGAGGGAGCTCAATTAAAACGCTAGAATTCTAAGTAAATTTATACAAAGATCACTAAGCTAAAATGAAGCCGTTACTAAACTTAATTCAATCCCAATTAGTAAGAGACCAGGTTCAAACGTAGTCCAAACTACGAAGGCCTACAAAAGAAATTAAGATACCGTTGAAAAATTTTCAAGTGATTTGAAAAGTGAAGTGATTTTACCTAGAAAAATGAAAATGTCAAAAATTGAATACCGTCCTGTAATAAAATTTTTAACAAAAGATGGATTAACGGCGACGGAGAACAAAAAGCGGATGGATCTTGTATATGGAGAACATTTACTATCATTTTCAACAACAGTAGTTACGCAGGATAACGTGGATTTGGTGAAAGTTGTTCTGACGTACCGGCAGTCAAAGGCCAAGGAAATCGCAGAATATCGAAATCACGTTTCCTCCGGATTCTTCATGAGCATTTGGGTATGACAAACATCAGCGTAAGATGGGTACCGCAAATTCTTTCCTCAGTGCAGAAAGTACAGCGTATTTACTGCTGTCAGCAATTTTTGAAGTTGTGTAAAGACGACGAAGACAGTGCTCTCCACAATATTGTGACAGGAGATGAAACTGTGGTTCTTTACCATGATCCTTTGTCCAAAAGTGATTCAATAAAGTGACATCGCCCCGGAGAACCAGTGCCGGAAACAGCGAAGGTCACACAAAGCACCAGGTATTCCGCTGCTGGACTTCAAGTAACTTAATACCGTTAAATGCCACATATTGTGCTGAACTTCTACGAAAGTTACGGAAAGCCATTGTCGAGAAAAGGAGAGGGAAACTGTCCCAAAAGGACTGCTCTTACACGATAATGCGCCCGTAAACACTGCTGCTTTTTCAAAGGATGCTGTTAAAAAATGCGGCTTCGAGGAATTGGATCATCCACCTTACAGTCCAGACTTGGCCCCAAGTGACTATTTTTTATTTCCCAAACTAAAATCAGATTTGCGGGGAAGAAAGTTTAGTTCAGACGAAGAAATCCATGAGGCGGCTATGCAGCATTTTGAAGACAAATCTTCAAACTACTATTTTAATAAAGCATTTATTGAAAGATGTCAAGCATGTATTGAAATAAAGGGAGAATGTATCGAAAAATTGTTATGGTCGCGCGAGTTACGTTCCTACATATTCCCACGATAAATTCCCATAGATGACCTTTTCCCATGGATGACCAGTCACGTTGCATAGACGCATCGACCTCAAATTTACCTGTGAATTTACTTATTAAGTGTCTTTCCATAAAATTGCAAGAAAATGTAACATTAAACTTTCTTTCAAGTAATCAAGTAAAATTAAATCTGAAAGGCAGTCTTTTTCCTACCTTTGTGAAGTAAAGTCCAAAATAAAGTTATTAATTAAGAAGTTGTGTTTTTTTTTTAAAGTTAATAGAAAAAGTTTGTAATTCGCGCACGGCTGAGGGAAATTAAATAAATTGTTTTTATTGTTCCTTTTTAAAAGTGAGGAGATTTAAATACATTTCCAGTGTATTTTTAAAAGTGCATTGCTGTTGCAAAGGCAAGTTTAATAAATATTTTATTGTCATTTTGTGCAAAATATCGAATAGCCATAATTTGTCATAAGTGCCTTCAAAGGTTCTAATTTTTCAAAAATGTGTGTAATATTTCCGTGATCTTTGCATCAAAAGTATTAAAGTCGCCTATCTTTTTACGCTGTAACTCTGAGATTTTATGGATTACTTGTAATTCTGTACAACGTTATTGCATAATTCAGTGGTTTTTCATAAGTTTTCTCTGTAACTCAACTAAGTTAAATTGAGAAAATTTACATTTTAATATTTAAGAGAAATTGAAGAAGGTGGTGTAATTTTACGGTAATGCGTTATAGTAAAATTTTTCTGTTCTGATCGATGTAATTTTTACAATAAATTCATCTGTTGAGATAACTACATTTCTTCTAAAATTTCATGTCGCTTCTTTCTCCTGTAAATTCATTTTAAGCATATTTTCGTATCATGTATCCATGTTTGATGTGCAGAGAAAATTTTAATTCAGCAGCAAAATATTATCGCCATGTAGTAAAACACAAGTTTCTAGACGTAGAAGAGTTTCATTGTTATGATTGCAAAACAACTTTTTTGAAATATTTGGGTTTACTTTCGCACAGATGTAGGAAACATAATACGAAAACAGAAGTCGAAAATTATAGCAAATTTTGTTGTAACATTAAAAACTGTTCATTTATGTGTACGTCTTATGTAGCTAAGGATAAGGTGATAAGGTTAAATTTCCATTCTCCAACTGTGCATTCACGGACGTATATAAGGAGGGGTTTAGGGGGTCCGCCCCCCCTCCCCCCTTAGTCCACGCAAAAACGCTAATATTCGACGAATATCCACCTTTTGTATCCATGCCGCAAAATAGTAGTAGTAGTTCTCCCGATCACCCTTCGTTTAGCCTGTCTTGGCCCCAGAAGATGAATAAAAAAGAAGAAGATCACATAAATAATCATAAATTAATTTTTTAAAAATTATTAAAAAGACTAAATATTCAAGTCACTTCGCAGTCAATAACTAGCTACCCTACACTTTAATTCTTCTACATGGCTGGCAATAATTAAGATGAAGGAAATTCCAGGTCACCTTTGAAAGTTAATTGCTTGTCCCATTTGTGCTCCTTTTCACGAGGAAGTTTTTGCGTCCGACGTTCTTCTTATTTCCTTTTGTGTAAGTGAATAAAACTTCCTGCACAAATCCTACGAGGAAGTTTTTGAGTCTCGCACGAAACTGGTTTTCAGATTTCTTTTTTGTCATTTCTTCTCTCTACTTCCTCGTTTTCAAGAAAGAGATAGATCTTGTCACACCCGAACTCATGAAATAAGCACAATTCTTCTTTGCGGAAGACAGGAAATAGCCCTAAGAGGAAGCCGTGATTCTGGAGAAGTTGGAATAAACGAACCCGCACATAATGATGGTAATTTTCGAGCACTTCTTCGTTTTCGCGCACGATCTGGTGATGAAGCAAACGTTTCCCGTAGTACGCGCAACACTTGGGGCACTTCAAGACGTTGCTAATAGGGATGTCGCCACTCAAGCATACCAACTGCAGACCGCCATTCAAAATAGCCAGTTTATCGTGTCATTAGTTATACTGAGAAAAGTTTTTTCATACAAAGCAATGCAGAAGATCAATGTCGATTTGACCAACATTTGCAGTTATGCAAAAACAATGAAAACGACTTTACAAAATATTCGAAACGAAAGTCAGTTCGCGATCCTTTTCGAGCAAGCAAGGCAGATGAGTTCAAGCGGCATAGTTGTTCCAAGAACGACTGGAAGGCAAACCCAGCGCAGCAATGTTCCAGGAGAAACTGCCGAAATATATTACCGTCGAAATGTATTTTACCCTTTTATTGAACATGTGATTACAGAATTCGATGCTCGCTTTAAACCACATGAAGAAACGATCGAAGTGATTCAAATGCTTTTACCTGAGAAGACCAGTAATGACTCCAGGATAAAAGAAAGTCTTAAAAAGATAGCAGTAACTTTTCTGGGTGAAAATGAAGGCACAATATTTCTGAGTGAATACGAGAGCTATTGATCAGTGCGATGATCAGTTTTTCCCTTTGATAAAAAAGCTTCTTATCATTTTAGCCACACTCCCAGTGTCCACTGCGACCCCTGAAAGATGTTTCTCTACCCTAAAGAGGTTAAAAACTTACATTAGAAACAGAATGGGAGATGAAAGACTTACTGGTCTTGCTTTAATGAGTGTTCATCGTGATCTGGCGGTGCAACTGGATTCTGAAGAAATTATAAATGAGCTGGCAATAAGGCGTAAAAGGCTAAATTTAATACTTTAAATTAAAGTTATTATTATTTATAAAATCACATTATCTTATGACTAAAATTAAATGCCAAAGCGTCGCAAACTTAAATGTATTCCTTAATATAAACGAAGAATAAGATAATAATATTATAATGTTATAAAAAAATAATGATAATATTGAAATACACATATAATTATACTGTTTTAGCTTTGTTACTTTTGTCATACATATGTTGTATACCTACTTTAGTTGCTGAAGAAATAAACAATGAAATAAAAATATGTCGAAAATCTTGCTTAACGGACTTAAATAAAATTTTTACTATATACAAGTTAAACAAAAGTGTGTCGAATGAAATTATTAATACTATAATTGAGACAACTGGTTGCCAGTTACAAAACTCAGCTTATAAGAGAAATATTTCTTTTAAAACAAAAAACTGTTTTATTGGACCCTTAGAAATGTTTCTCGGAAAAAACGATGATAAGTCATTATGTCCCCATTTTAAGAACTATAGAATCTCTTATTCAGCATAAAGCAGTGCAAAGGAGTATTAAATTAAAAACCACACATCCTCATAAGAATGTTTATTCTGACTATAATGACAGTTTGATTTACAAAAATAGCACATTCTGTAACAAGGGGTAACGTGTGTGTACTTGAGTTTAACTATAAAAAGCGGGTTTACTTTGTGTTAGATACCGATTCTAATAGAATTGCTGTTCATTACTCATACAAAGGTAGTGTTAATGTTGCCGACGACACATTTTTGAATTATACCCAATGTGACAAAAAGATTTGTCACAATGGCGGAGTTCTAAATTGGAAAGAAGAAGATTCGGAAGAGGAGCTGGGAGAATGGAGAGAAGAAGCGAAAGGCAGAAGAAGGACGCGCATTAGGGCGCAGACATTTAATTAAGCCAGAGTTATTTAAGATTTGTTTCATTGTTTTTGTTAGCTTGTTCTTGTACAATGGATGGAAATTTTTAGCTGCCACCTGACTTCTGCTTCTTTAAACGACCGTGTTAATTATAAGGAGAATAAAGGTCTGCTCAAGAATTTATGTTTTTAAAACAAGATCAGCGTAAGCTAGCCATAACAATTAACTTATTTAAAAGCAAATAAAGTAAAAATCTTACATTGTAGCCAACGAACTCGGTATTGTTATTGTTGTGTTAATATCATAAAAGTTTCGGAATTATAAATGAAAAAGGGCAAATTAATACAGAACCAGCAAACTTGACAGCAAAACTGACATATCATAATAACTACGTTAACAGAAAATCTTCTAAAAGTTCGTCCAACACAACGCTGAAGCCAAGTTTGATAAAAAAGATGAAGAATTTGAAAGAAAGTTGTCCCAATTGGATTGTCGACTTGTATGAGCCGGACGAAAACTTAGAACAAAAAAGACTTTTTTTAAAAGAAAAACCTTCAATTTATAATTTAAAGCCAGAAGAATTGGAAGAAATGAATTTGTACTTTGAGCAAACTTTATGCTTGCAAAGGACATTTTTAAATGACTTAGAAAATTCACCTACTATAAATGAAATCGAAGAAAAGTGGCCTCTTTTGCTTATGCCAGTTTATGCTAAAACACATTTTCGGAGCCTTATTGGCAACCCAAATTTTAACGCCGTAAAACAATTCTAAAAGTACAATAATGCAATAATGTACGTGTTTTAATAAAACTTTATGCAAAACACTGTTTATATGTTTTTAAACAGTAGATTTAATATTGTATTGCTAATTCAAAAATTAATATTGCTGTTACAGAACAAGATCCCGAAACCAAAATAATTTATGTTTTTGTGGAAGGAAAAAATGTTCTTCAACTTCTTCTTTATTTGAGATCTTTGAAACCATGTTGTGTTACTTCTTTAATTTCAACATGAGTTATCCAAAAGAAGGAAGTCTTACAATGCAAACACTTCAACAAATTGCAGGTATATCAAATGATTTCGGAAGATCACGCAAGAAAACTTTGGGAAATAAGTCTAAAGTGACCACCTTTCTAAATGTTTATTCGCAGTACTTACATTAAAGCTAAAAATTCAATTTATATCTAATATACTTTAAGTACATGCCTTAAAACATGAATAGGACTCGACTCATATATAGGTTATAGAAAATTTCAAAAACTGCGAATTTAAATGTGTATGCTTATCTACTTTTCTTCTTTCTTTATTAACACATATTAAAACCATTTTTACGATGTGTCAAATTTATTTACAGATAATATGAAAAATTTTTCCTTTTTGTGAAGAAGATTCTTTATGTTATACTAATCATAAGCTTGTAGTTAAAAATATGCATTCTTCAACAGAATTAAAACATTGTTTTTGTGTTCTTATCAGTAAAAGTTGATAAATATATAAAACGATTCTGTGCCATCTATTTACTTTGTAAGTAAGATGTGTCAAATTTATTTTCATTAGCTTTGCATTTCGAGAAAAGGCGGTTTAATATAAGTTAGCAATGAAATAAACGCTTGTGGTCTGACAACTCTGCACACAGTATCCTGTTTGAA
The DNA here is from genome assembly GCA_006980735.1 of Dasypogon diadema. Lineage (NCBI taxonomy): Eukaryota > Metazoa > Arthropoda > Insecta > Diptera > Asilidae > Dasypogon > Dasypogon diadema. The sequence continues at coordinate 10,761 of QYTT01093375.1, forward strand.
TTTAAAAAAAAACAGCACATCTATTAAATTTGCTTAGAAGTGTGCCAGTAAACGTATTTGCCTCTCCTTATGTATTTGAAACAACGATTTGTTGTGTTTTTGGATGTAACAGAAAAACAAATCATAAGAGAATACACTAGATATACCCCGAAACACCAGCACAGCATGAATACCCCTAAAACTACCCTCTTCCGAATACGTTGTGTAATTTTACTACGGGTCATAGTAATAGGAGTATTCGCAGTAGTGATCTAGTACAACCCTGTACTAAGTACGGCACTGACTGCTTACGTCACGTATACATCATCAAGAATGACAAGACGGACGCCATTACTCAGAATCTCTCGGTGCGCTGTTGGAGTCAGACGTGTTCTTTTGATCGTCACTTTTTACAAGTTCATGCTACCGGAATCGTGGCAAAAATTAATCATCACACGTGAATTTTTGTAGTTAGTAGTAGTTAGTAATAAAAGGTGAATTAAAACGATTCTCCGACTTTTAATCACTCCACATCATGAGATGTATTTTTGCTGAAGGTTTCAGTATAAATTACCCTATTAAGCAGTTATTTCACAATCAATCAGTGTACTCTCAACTAAGGAGCAGAGTACTTTTACGTCCAGAAAGAGTAATTTTACAAAAAATTAATGTACTACGATGTGTATTTTTCTAGAATTCAGTTACACACAACCAAAGGACGGTTTACAACTATATGGAGTATTTTTACCCGAAATATTCTCAAAAGTACATAGCTCTGTAATTTTACGACAATTAACGTTGGCAAAAATTGTGCCAATGTTAATCTAGGTGAAAATACACAATTATTTTTTACAGTGTAATTAACCCCCTGAAAACTATTAATATTTCTTGAACAACAAGCAGAATTGAAAATTGAAATAACGCCGATCACTAAGCCACGGATGACGTTAGGTTTTTATATCTTAGAATGTGAATGCGATATAATTTGACCGAATTACGGCCAATGTGATACAATGCACGCTATATTGGGGGGAGTACGCGCTCTACCAGATACACCTAAGTCGACAGGTTGCTTAATTTCTTTCCTTCAGATTCATCTTCATTTACATCCCTCTGGGATACCTGGCGACAAATTCTTTAAAATATTTTAAGTAGAATTTATTTTTGTGGAGTATTTATTGTGAAGAAGTGGGTTTATTGGGCTGAACTAACATATACTAGAGAATACTAGCATAATGCTAATTTTATGGTGTGTCACGCAATCCAGCTCGAAATCTCTGGAGTTTTATTAACACCAAACGTTTTAAATGGACAGCATTGAGTTCAAGTTGAAGTAGCGAATTCTGATGGTATAATTTGAGACGGCATTAACTAATGAATTAAAATTTTCCTGCCGGCTCAATCTTCCTACCGACACGGGCGCCTTTTCTTGCTTACCATTTATCAAGCTGCCTGACAAGCATTCGCATTCTCGTATTACGTCAAAATTACACTGATCACTTCACTACCGGTCTTGAACTAGAGCAGAGAGCAGGCGGGCGGCTATTAGGAATATTGTGTTTGATTGTTGAAGGATTAAGTAGACAAATCAAGTATAGTGGATTAGTCATTGGAGTGACTTTTATTTTGAACCCCGAACACAATTCACCACAAATTCTATTTTTGTACCGAAAACCATTTGCTTTTGGAATTAAATTAAACTCTTGTGGCAGTTTTTACGAAATTCGCATTAAACATAAATAAGTAAATAAGTAAGATCAGGGACAAAAACTAGTTGTTTAGTGTTCAGCGTTAATTTATACCTTATCCATTTAAGTACTACGGCATTCCATACCGATAACAATACTGTAATCGGCTCCCATTCGGTTTAATTTCAGAGAGATATTTCATGTTTTTTTGTTGAGACAAATATCAAACACCGAGAAGGGGAAACCATTATTCTTTTTATTTAATTCGTTATACGGTGGAGTCTTGAGCGCCACCACCACACTTTTTAATCACGGCCGAATTTTCTGCTTCTGTATACTGGGTAAGTAGATTTGTTATTCTTTATTCCTCATCTATTCTATATATTTTTTGCTTGTTCATGAACTATATTAACTCGTATAGGCCTTTGTTATGTTTAAAAAGATCGGATTTCAATCCGATTAAATTAATCAATAGGGCCATAAAATCAAATTAAAAGTCAAACGGGCATACAAAGTTGCATATTAAAGAAAATCTTGTAAATAAATCCTATACCCAAGGTAATAAAACCCTACATTGTTACGCATTGCCACTGGAACTTGAATCCCAGTAAACAAATAGCAATGGATAACCTGATATTATTATAAACTTAACTTATTTCCTTTGTTGCACACTTCGCTTGAATTTTCTCCCACGAAGGTAAAAATCCAACAGCAAAGCGCAGCGTCAGCAGTTTCAGCGCGAAAAAGTTTTCGCCGGGGACCCTGACTCTGCCTAGCGATAAACATCAAGCAAGTCCGGTTTTGAATCAAACAGAAGTAGGTTGTCTCTCCCCAATCGGGCATCTTTTTCCAAAAACCCCAGAAAACGGTTTAGAACCGAGTCAGTGGAATCGCGGAAGAATGTACAGAGTACATATGATATTTTATAAACGAAGAAATTCAAATTAAAGTAACCAATTTAACCCACTTTCGTGTGCATGTGATTCAGTGCACAAATCCATTCATCGTGGAAAAAGCTTGTGCTTACGAGTCAAATTTCCCGTGTTAATGCCCGGTTGAAAACAATAAATTGCCTGACGTCAGCTGAGTAAGTGACGAATGGATTTGTGCACAATGACCCCGAACCAATAATTTTTTAATCTTCTGATTGTGCATTTTATTTGGGGTAATGTTTTAATATGCACTTTTTCCTTTGTTATTTGTTGTTATAAAAATAATGTGTCGTGTCTCATGAAGACAGTTTTCATTGTAACCTTTATAGAGTAAAGATAACGTTCAGTCTATGTTTTGAGTTTTCACTCGTACATTTTGGTCCTTCGAGCAAAAAACGTTGCTGTAATCATCAAGTCTGTAGAACTTGGATCTTCAGGTAAAAATTAAAATATTCAACCTCTGGAACTAGGGTCCAAAGGCTCTGAAATTATTTTAACGTTGAAGGACGCTATTGAACCTCTGGAACAAAGGGTCCAAAGGCCTTAAAATAACGGTGCTTCAGCACATCGTTAACATGGATCAGCTAGTGAAGGAGCAAATGAAACACGTGAAGATCATCCAAAAAATCGCTACGAAAATCAGCAAAGATTCTTCAGCACGTAAAACAAAGGACTACTGTCACTCAACGCTGCATGGGAAGAGTTCGAGAGCATCAATATACAAATTGATGCCTTAAAGGAACTAAATCCCGAACATAAATATTTCACCGAAAATTACTACAACCAAGTGGAAACATTATACGAGCAGACAAGGGAGCAGATAGAGAGATGCATTTGAGATGCGATAGAGAGAAAGAAAACCTCGGATGAAATTACAGAGCAACTGCGCTAATGTAATGGCATTGTGAAAATTCAAGAATGACTACTTCGATCAAGATATGTTTGCGGTGACTGAGAACTTATATCAGAACACTTTAATTCAATTGCAAGAAAAATTAAGTACCTTATGTACACCATCATCAACAACCCAGGCACCTTTAACTATAACTGACAGAAACGCAGCAGTAAAGCTTCCACGAATTGATATACCAAATTTTACTGGAGACTATTTGAAATGGCCGTCCTTCAGAAATCTCTTTAGGGAATTGATACATAAGAATGAAAGTCTGAGAAACTGTTTTATCTGAAAGCGAACGTAAACATAGAAGCAAATGAACTAACAACGCAACAATTCAATTGCGAGAAGAATTGAACATGGAGACTAGCTGCGACAGTGAAATACGAACAATATCACTAAAGGGCAATGGCATCATTCAATTAAGAGGAGATTGCGTTATGAATCACAAGACCCTGCATATAAGTTCAAATGATAGAAGCTCCCAAATGCATATAGCACATATCCCAGAAAGCGCCGCTTTATCAAATTTCTTAAATGTAAATACAGATCAGCTGTTAAACACATCAAAATTTATCATCCCACAACTCATACAAGAAATAAACAACAATGATTTGACGAAACTAGACAGCGCGATCAAATCACAAAAAGATCGCACAAAGAATATACCAAAATTGAACATCCATTACCTACATCACTACAGTAGCCCATATCTTCTCATATGCTGTGTTATCGCTATAGGACTTTATGTATACTGTCGGCGAAAGGGAGGTGTTACATCGAAAACAAGGGCAAGGCCGATCCCAGCACCGAGGTCCAACAACCGGGAGAACCAACATTCCAGCATCGAGTTATCGACACTTAACCTTGAGGCGGGGGAATGTACAGAGTACCTATGATATTTGATAAACGAAGAAATTCAAGTTAAAGTAAACAATTTAACCCATGCATGGTCTATTTTTGAGTTTTCATTCGTACAAGTGGAATAAAATTTGTAAAATTAAATGACTGAAGTGAAAGCTGTTAGTATTTGAAAGTGTAAAGTAAAATTCCTAAAGTGAAAGCTATTAAGACATTCAAGTGCAAGTTAAACTTACTAGGAGTCGAGAGGGTGAACTGATAGTAACACTTGATGTAGACGAGCTCGGCAACGAGACTTTAGGAAGGCTACTCAGAATTGCTCCAGCTGGTTATTGGTAATAAAGGTGTTAACACCCCTCGAGTTGTTTGGTGAGTTACACAGTCTCCCTCCTTCCCCTCAATTCCGGGAGCAAGGGTAGCACGACACAGTGTGCTCGCAATTAAGTTGGCAAACAATTGAAATATATCTAGGAGGTGTTATATATTAAATTTATATATTAAACAAAGAAAGTGTAAGATTTAGAGTTTATTAGATATCGAAGTCATTGCTTGTAATATTGGTAATATTCTATTAAAGAAAAAATCAATATGAAGAGTTAGTGTTCTTACATTCGCTGACCCCCTTGAATCCCTCCCCAGATTTCGACTTAGTTTCAGTTAAGGTTACGGCAGGGGACAATACTAGGGACTTCCAAGAAGTCGGGCCACCGGACATCGTAGGGTGTTGGGACACAGCCAAGTAACTATCATCAGACTCCCCCACCGCTAAGCAGGTAGGAGTGTGGAGCTCCCGCAGCTGTGTTCCCCTCCCCTCCATTTTTTTTTACTTTTCTTTCTTTGTTTTCCTTCTACATTTACATTATTTTTTGTTTTCCTTGTTCCTTTTTTATTGGTCAACTTTCTCCTCCTTTCTTTCACCCTCGTCCCGTCTCCTCCTTTCCTTCCATCCTTTTCCTTCTCTCTCGCTACGATCCCTTCTTTTGATAATAGGCATTCGGAGTATGCGGCGGTATTTCTCGAACCCTTCCTTATCCTCACCGCAGCGCTAGCCAACAAGCGTGCCGGCCCGCCTTCAGCCTCTCCCAAGCATCTGGGCCGGGACATCCAGGGAGCGACTGGGTTAAGCCTGGAGACTCCACGAGCGAGCCCTCCAGGAATATTTCGTCATGGATACTCGCCTCTCATTAGGGTGAGGCCCAAGGCGAAACTTCCTGAGGGTGAGAGCTTCTCTTGGCTTTCACCAGCCTGTCATTAAGACTGAGTGACAAGTCAATAGGAATACTCTCGTGCCTCCCGAGAGATCTCCCAGCTGATTCAGTCTAGAGCATGAGGTTCGCTTGAGTTTCAGCTCTGGCCTGCACGGCTTGCGCCCTGACAACCCAGATGCCACCGCACCCAAGCCTAGACTCATTACAAAATAACCACTGTCTTTTTCCTCTCCCACCCCCTTTTCTTCTTTAGGCCATGAATACTTGGATCGCACTACGTAGGTAGGCAGATAAAGTTTTAATCTGCTTTAAGTGGATACTCATGAATTATTTTCAAAAAAGCATTTGGAACAAGTGGTTCAATTCCACTTCTGTTTACATCCAACTTCACACTTAACAACTCACGAATGTATGAAACAAATTTCAGCTGATTAGTTCAATCCCTTTTCCCCCTTCTTCTTCACGGAACTGTCAGCGAAGTCGGGTGAAATAAATTTTCTTGTACTTTGCATTTTTCAATCACAGTGTATTTCAACTATCCAATTTCATGGATCCAATTCTGTTAGATTTATAAGGTGGCTTTATGAATATGTAGAGGTCGCTTTGTACCGAGTACTAAAAAGAACATGTCTACTCGCCCCCTTCCTGTCGAGTTTTTGTTAGAAGCGACACGCCATGTATATGAGCTCTCGCTAAAAAGTGTTTCTGTATTCGTCATATAATAAATAAAGAGTTTCTTTGTAGCCATCCGAAATTCATACATCAGAAGTGGGATAGTTGCTTGTAAGGCGGTCGTCGTAGAAAAGTACGGATCTGTGAGACTGAAGACTGATTGACACGAGAGATATATTCAACAGGTGAATCTGCAGGGAAAGCGCCTGGGGTGCTTTCGGAAAAGGTTGAATTAAATGACGAAGAAGGTCTGGGACCGAGTCGAAGTTTCGTGCATTTTGACTACAACCAAGTTTTGCCTATGTCCGATCCTATTAGAGACGACGACATTGAAAATTTTATCCATCGTCTTGAGGTACTGGGAATCGCATGGAGCTCGTTGATAGGTGTAGCGAGGACATGGCGTGATTCTGTCGGGAGAGAAGAGAGCTCTTGGAAGGAGTGGAGAAATTTATTAATTGAAACTTTCCAGGTAAAAGAGAGTCCAGTACAACTTCGTTTGGAAGCGCAGAATTATAAAACGAAAACAATTCAATCAGTGGAGTAATACTTCTGTGTAAAACACATTCTGTTATTAAATAATTTTACTCATAATTTTGGCTATTTTTGCTAATTTCACTTTTCCACATGAAATATTTAGCCAAGTCAACACATTCTCTAGACTCCAGACAGTACATTTGATATCACGGTCACGTTGCAACCAGCAATAAAGAATTTTCCTTTATTGGACCAAATTGCTTCATTGACAAATATTTCAGGTGAAAAAGTGGATATAAATACAGTTCAATTGTCAATTAGTATTACTGTTCAATTGTTCGTTGACGAGTTCCCCCCACCAGGGCTCTCAACAGATTAAACAGTGCAATAAAAATAATAGTTTAAAGCCAAAGTGGTTTTACTAAACTTATACAACTTCTTCGAAAAAAATTCACGATGCACAAAAGCTGGCATGGAAGACCAGGAGACAATAGAATGGATTGTTGATGGATTAAATAATACCCGATTCCGGGATTACCTGGGACCCCTTAGTCGATACACAAAACCTACACAGCTGCTGCGTGACCTTAAAGAGGGAAGCGCTGTAATCAAAGATGCAGCTGTTACTCCGTGTCAGAGCGTGAGTGGATTTAGTCAACGTCCGAAAACAAACAGACCAGTGAAGTGTTTTAAGTGTGGTCAGCCAGGTCATTACGCTAGAAATTGCAATGACATGAAAAACACAAAAACTGAATCGAATAAAATGCCAACGGTCTATAATATAATATAACTGGCGGGCTTGAAAAATATGTCAAGAAAATATTTGTCAACGGCAAAGAGGTAACTGGCTATGGGACTTGGGTAGTAGTTCTGTAACAATGAAGCAGTCAGTGTGCGATGAGCTGAAGTTTACATATTTAGAAGACAATGATCTGGTTCCGTTTGTTGGCTATTGTGGTGGTGTGGTAAAACCGATAGGTTTGATGACAGCACAACTTGAAATCGACGATGTTTCGGCTAAAGTTCGCATACACATTGTACCCGATGAAGCACAAGCAGTACCAGTGATGGTGGGACATCCTTACATGGAGCAGGATCATATAAAAATTGTCAGTAGTAGAGATGGGCTCGAAGTGCGAAGAAACAATAACCTTGAGGGTCACGAACTATCTATACCGTCTTGGAGGACGGGTTTAGTGTCTCGTTCAACAGTAGCGATCCCTCCAGATTTTATTGGATTCGTTCATGTAGGGACAGATTTTAAAACAGTTGACTTGTGTGTCGAGGGTGGTATCAGAGAGTCAGGACAAGCAATTCCCAGGTGCATTGTTAAAACAGATGACGTTGGGGAAACTTTGATGCCGGTGGTGAATTTAGCTGAATCAGTCTGCAAAATTGGCGAAGGCGAAACTTTAACGCGAGCAGAATGCTGTGGAGAGGAACGTAGCGGCGAGAATAGTCAAAGTCAAGATTTTATTGGATGGTCGAAGGCGGATAACAATGGAGGATATCACCACAGATTTGGAAGATAAAGATAAGTGTTCTCTTAAGTTGTTAAATGATTACAGGGATATAATTTCTGATAATATTTTAGAAGTTGGTTGTGCAAAAGGTGTGGAGATGCAGATAAATCTTCAATCGGACAAACCAGTAATATATCGGCCATATCGATTGTCCTATACAGAACGTGATAAAGTGAATAAAATAATAAGTCAGTTAAAGAAAGCGGATATTGTCGAGGACAGCACGTCACCTTATGCGAGTCCCATAGTTTTGGTGAGGAAGAGTTCAGGTGAGATTAGACTTTGCGTAGATTATTGTGCCTTAAATAAAATTACTGTAAAGGATAGCTCGCCTCTGCCAAGAATAGACGATCAGATCGATGATTTGTATGGTAGGCGTTTCTTTACCAGTGTTGATCTGTTTAGTGGGTATTATCAAATACCTCTTAGTGATGATTCCAAATCAAAAACTGCTTTCGTGACACCGGACGGAAATTTCCAATTCAAACGCGTTCCATTCGGTTTGTGTAATGCACCGGCGAAATTTCAAAAGATAATTAATCAGTTGATTAAATCTTTTCGGGGAATGGCATCCGCTTACCTAGATGATATTCTCTTTTCGAGTAGGACCATCGAAGAGATGTTTATCTATCTTGAACTGATATTGGAAGAATTACGAAATGTGGGATTAACCTTAAATTTGAAAAAGTGCAAATTCTTTAGAGAAAAAATAGACTATTTGGGTTTTCAAATAAGTCTTAATAGTATTCAACCTGGAGAGGAGAAAGTTAGGGCGGTTCAGAGCTTTCTTAAGCCAGCCGATGTCAGAGGCATTAGGAGTTTTTTGGGACTGGCTAGCTATTTCCGCAGATTTATTAGGAATTTCGCTGTTCTTGCTAGGCCATTATCGGACCTTCTACAAAAGGATAGGGCATTTGTTTGGGGCGAAGAACATGAAACTTCATTCTGTAAAGGTAAAGAGGCCTTGACTGTAGCCCCAGTTTTATGTATTTATAATCCCCAAGCTTCAACAGAGATTCAGACGGATGCTTGTTCAAAGGGCATAGGGGCTGTTCTATTGCAGGAGCAGCCAGATGGGAAATTTCGGCCCTTGAGCTTTTATAGTCGCAAGACCACAAAAGAAGAAAGTAATTATTCCGCAATTGAGCTTGAGGCCCTGGCTATTGTTGCGTCTGCCGAAAAATTTATAGTGTATCTCTTTGGTCACCATTTTAGGATTAAGACAGATTGTAACAGCCTAAAGCTGCTGGATTCAAAGAAAGACATTTGCTCACGGATTGCTAGATGGTTTCTCAGGTTGAGCGAATACGATTATTCCATTGAATACCTTAAAGGTTCACTTAACGGGGTGGCACATTCTCTTAGCCGAAATCCAGTTGAAAGCCCTGAACCACTTGAGGTAGCAGGTTTACCAAATTTGTCTGTGTCAATTGGTACCGACTGGGTATCAGCATTGCAGCGTAACGATGCAGAAATACAAACTACTGTTGCAGGGCTGGAAGCAGGTGATGAGAGTATTCATGAAAAGTTCAGTCTGTATCATGGAAGGGTATATAGGGTGAAAAATGGGAAGTGGCGCTATTGTGCGAGCAAGCGGTGCCCAGGTTTGCATTTGAAAGTACTGAAGACGAGGCCCAGCCGTGCTAAACGGGAGAAACAAAGTTCGTGTATTCGCTCCCGCAACAATCGAGGTCGATTCAACTATAGGCGTTTAGCGGACCGCAAACGCTTCACCTCGCAACGTATCCTTTGGGATACCACCGTTGGAATTTCGCGGGCTTCATCCCTGCCCACTGGTTTGATAAGATTGAAAGTACCAGCCCCTGTAGCTGTTTATGTTCAGCGACATCACCGCCGCTCATCCGCTTGCTGCAACGGATACCAGCGCATCAACAGCCGCAGAATCATCGAGGGATAGCAGTGAAAACCCTGCTCAACCAAGTCCCGAAATCCAGCAGGAGCCAGCAGCAGCCGCCGCAGATAACCCGTCTCCAGCTGCAGCCAAAGAAGGAAGCAGCAACATCGAGGGAGCCACACAGCCACCTCAGGGACGAAAACTTCGCAGCGGTAAGGTCCTTCCGGGCCCACAACAAGTAGGTTCTAATTTATTTTATGAAAAAATTTTAAAGAAAGCGCGAGGATCTGACCAGCTCTCGATTGCCCAGTGCGAGGCAATTAATAAAAAACTTAACGAACAACGCGAGCAAAGGCTCGCTCAAATAAGAAAGTTTCGGGAAAATTCCGAACAATTCAAACAAGAGCTCGTCCGATTTTCAGGATCCTCACGCTCACTTGCTCAAGGTCTAGAGATTTCAAATATAGAATTAGAAAAGAATTTTAATAAAGAAGTAGAGAATCCAGATATAGGAAATAAAGAAATAGAGGAAATAGAAATAAGTACTAA
>QYTT01093377.1:0-18614 GCA_006980735.1 Dasypogon diadema
ATTCATTATTAAAAATTTTGCGGTATATACACAGTTTCACAGGATTCTCAAAGTCTTCTAGATAATATTGATACATTCGGGTTACGTTTAAATCTGATGATAAATATTTTTTTGCTGTAGATGCTCTACAGTAATGAGAGTCCAAAGTAGGAAAACTACTGATATGTTTTCGCACCCCTTCCAGCTTTTCAATGGGAGTATAAGTTTTGCAATATTTACCTTTTTTCCTAGGTACTGGCACTCCCGACGTTGCATTTGTTAAACTTTTGAAACAGTAAGAAATTCTCTTCTGATCAATTCCTAATGTGTTGACAACAAATGTGCGGCATACCCTCTGAATTTTGTTATCAGCTCCAAAAAAAAATAGAATATTCCTTCTTTTCCGTAGAATTATTTCGACGTCGTTTTACTGGAATCCGTTTTAACGAATTTCAAATAAAATTTTGTTTTTTCTTCATCAGATAAACTCCAAAATTCTTCAAATATCTGTTTCCGCTGGGCGTCAGAAATTATTTTTGAACAAAGGTAAAAACAAGTGTATTTACAAGGTGTCATTGGCAATGCAGTTAGAGCAAACAAGAATAAAGCTGAAGAAGCTGTAATATTCCATAGTAATTTTGCTCTATAGGCAAAAAATTGCCTATTGCGTCAAACAAGAACAAACTGATTTTGAAAGACAGGGATATGGAGCAAACTGAACACGTCATATCTTGAAAACTACAAAAAATAGAGAAAACAGGATTTCATATTCGGGAAGAGCACTCTCGAAAACCCTTAGAGTAGTGTTTTTAACTCAAAGTGTCAAAAAATTGCTAATGGAGCAAACAAGAATTCAGTCGACGAAATTTTAAACAAAGTGCAGAAAAATTAGATATTTTGCAGCACTTTACTTTTTATCAAAATAGCGATCCGAAGTATATTTCGGGGGTCGGAAAGCTTTGGCTTATACATGATTGCTCCAAACTACTGCAAGCACCTGCCCAGCCACCAGACTTGAACGTCATCGAGTATTTGTGGGGGAAATTTGCAGAGGCATTAAAGAATGAATGGAATAATATCGAACCATAATTTTGTCAAAATCTCGTCAAATCAATGCCAAAACGAATTAGAGCTGTAATAGAGTCGAAAAGATTTGTCACCCAATACCAAATTAGTAGATTTTTCCACAATTTGTTATTTTTTATATTTAGTCCGATTATTTCTCTGACTTGAAAAATGAATTTTGTTATTTTCTTTGATTTTTCTCATATAATTAAGTGTTAACCCTGTCCGATTATTCGTTTGAGCCACTGTATGTACTTGAAAAGCTTTTGTTCAAATGTAGAATTTTTTAAGCATGAAAAACCGGATACAACTGTAGTTGCTTTCCTAATCTTTCCGGCGAAGACAAATAATTTCAATGTGGATTCCTTAAGGGGGCACGCAGTTGTTAAACAGTTGCGTGATACAATTCACAATATACAACAGCAAATCGAAAAGCGAATGTATGATACTTGTCTTGGGTAAATTCTTATTAAGTGTAAATCCTTTTAATCTGTTCTAATTATTAAACAATTCGCTTTAGGGGCCGTCTGCCAGATGCTCATGAACTATTAACTAAAGACGATCTAGTAAAAATTAAGAGATGTATGTACGCCATGCAACGAGATACTCTTCCACCCGTCACAACCCATAATATTGTGAGAATGTGTGTCGTCGTTGTTAATATTAAGTTCTTATGTAACTCACTTATTGCAGATTGATGATTGGAATGATCCAGTATTGAATGCTGTTCGCCGATGTCAACTTTTTAATACTGTCAATGACAGAGTTAAGATTGTGTTCCATCCAGAATTTTTAAATTCAACCAATCCTCTGTTCGGAGTCGATTATGAAGAATTTGTTCGCGGCTGTCATCTAGGAGTGTTCCCCTCTTATTATGAACCCTGGGGGTATACACCGGCCGAATGTACTGTGATGGGTATCCCAAGTATTACAACAAATCTTTCGGGCTTTGGGTGTTTTATGAAGGAACATATTGCCGATCCAAAATCATACGGAATTTATATAGTTGATAGGCGATATATTGGTCTAGAAAATAGTGTTCAGGAATTAGCAGGATTTATGTTGGAATTTGCAAAATTAAATAGACGTCAGCGTATCATTCAGAGAAATAGAACAGAACGTCTAAGTGATTTATTGGACTGGAGAGTTCTGGGAATAGTAAGATTTATTTTATATTTAAAAAAAAATCGAAAATAATTCAATTTTAAACCTCTTTTTATTTTTAGTATTACCGTCAGGCAAGAGTGAAAGCCCTACAAGCCGTATATCCTGATTATATTGATGAAGGCCCAGCGTACGTGTTGAGTCGAACTAATTTTAATTATCCAAAGCCTTTAAGTGCACCGTCTAGCCCTAGTTCATCTCGTACGTCCTTTCAGCTTTCCCTGAAGGCAAGAATAATTATTATTATTTTTTTGTTTTTAGGTCACACCACACCAGCAGCTTCCCTTCATGGATCAGATGAAGAGGATTCGGTAGATGAAGAGCATGAACTGCATGAATTAGGAATTAAGAAGAAAGGAAACTAGACCTAGTTTAATGTCTCAAATTTGAAAACTTTATTTTCATATTGAATTTTAAAGCAACGTACACTGTTCCAAAATGTAGGGAATAGTACAAATTTTCAATAATTTTGAAAAACTCCTAAACAAAAAAATTTTCATATTTTGATGTGTTCGTTGTAATTTTGTTAAATTCTTAGATAATAAAAAAAAGTTTTTACATTTATTCAAGGCAAATTTCAATAATAATTTTAAGTCTGCAGTGCAAAGTGGGAACATACATTTATGTACTTTTAGAGCATTGCAATATCCCAGATGGCCTTAACGCGATTTAGAAAGCATGCGACTGTCTTAAGTTTTCCGAAATCGTATGTAGCTGCATTGCCGGCTAGAGCATTCGTTCGTGTGTTCTATCAGAGGAACACTTGGATTTCTTGGTTATGCGTGGATGCACTGGAGGGTTACGGCGTAAGAGAGCATTACTGCCTTCTGCCCGCCCTCACGACTGGTCCCAGGACCTGTTGTGCACGCACAATTCAGATCTGGACCAGATTCAGGCCATGATGCCACCTCAAGTGGAATGAAATTAGGTACGAATAGTTTTCCGAGATTCTGATTAGCTGGAATCGGGAATTAGTGAACTCATTGTTGGGATGTGCTCGAGATAAGAGATAAGGGCACCGTCAGATCGGATTGTATTCCTCTGAGATGTAATTAATGCCTCCGGGGACTGTATCGCACAAAGACACGAAGCGGTCGCCTCGAAACGGGAGCGATTTCGAAGACTGAGCACTAGTAATCCTGGAGCTCGGTTGGAGGTCGTGTTGAGTCAACCGCCGCATACACCGTTCTGCACGCTGGCAACACAGACGCTTCGGGATGTCTATTTGGACAATTGACACCCAGAGCGAATCGGTCTGGCTAGCTAGCGTGCTCACCTAGGGGTAGATTTAGACCTGATTGCGGGGATACTAGCAGAGTAATTTACAGTTATCCGTCCAATTACAAAGACTGACGTGGCATTCAAAATGCTACATCACCGTCTTGTGCATCCGAACCAACTGTCTCTTACAGGCCGCGGTATCTGCTGCTCTTGTCCACGGAGTTTCTTCTCGCTTTGGGATGCTGCAGGTAGAGCCCGACCCGACCCAAGGTTGATTTTTTCACCGAAACCCAAACCGAACTACGGTTTTATTGTTATCTTCAGCCGGAGCCGAAACCGAAGGCGAAGATTATTGCACAATATGCCAAAAAAAGTAAGAAAAAACACAAATAATAGAAATGATTTTTATTATAACACACTGCACTGGCAAGTCACTAATTAAAATTAAATATTTCAATATTACAGGCAAGAAAAAGAAGTAACTATTGCCATAAATCTGCCCAGCAGTGCTGAATAATTACGCTACACTGGTAGGAGGAGCCGATAAATACTTCATAGCTGCTTTTTCCAAGTAGGTGCAAGGAATTGAAATCCAATAGTGAAAAATGTCGGCGTTCCTGGTAAGTAAAATTTCTTTTAAATAGGACATACTGTTTTCATACATACCTTTATCTCCATAATTACGTAATTATATGAATTGATTTCATACTTATCTGATTTTTCTAAAATATAATATAAATGCAGAAGTACTCGATTTGCAAAAGGGCGATTTTTATTTGCAAAAGGATTAATTTGATTTGCAAAAGGGTTAATTTGATTAGCAGAAGGGTGAACTTAATGTAAACTAAACCTGTAAACTAACTTTGAGCAAGAATTTATAAATGCTCTAAGATATGAGAAGCTGGTCCTATAAACTTCGTCGGACTAACTACTGATGCCTAGAGGCGTTCATAAAAAGCAGTTCATCTGTGTTAGTGCTCAAGGCCAGTTCATGGCTTGCGTGTTACTTTAATAAATTTATAGCTTAATCTCCTGATACCAATTATTTCCGAAATTTGTAATTTTTATTCAATGCTAACAGAAATTTATGTGATACTGCATATTAAAAGAGATTACTATGAACACCAGTCTTCGTAGCAGCCATCATTTTCAAAACAACCTGGTTGTCCTGAATATTCCTGGCAATATGATCTTTGATCATAGAATTCACATTGACCCTGGCAACTATAATCAAAACAGTATGGTGTGCAAACTCCACCTGTCATGCATCCGGAGCAATCCGCATGAGAAACTATAAAAAAAAACAATTTGCAATAATTGTGAAAACTTTTTAATAAATCTCTACTTACGACCACATTCGTACCCTAAACATGGTTCGATTGGCAGTCGAGGGGGCACCACTACTATTGACTGCCTCTGTATTGGTCTGATAGGTCTTAGATAGATTTTTGAACTTATACAAAAAGATCCACAGCGTTGATATCTGCGATTGTAGCAGACCCATCTTTTTGAAATGTTCGAACATATCCTTGGAGTTACAACAGTACAACATTTTTCAGGTCTTAAAGTTGGAACTGGTTGAGGTGTTGTGACTGGAGGGAGGCTCGTAACAATTTCTGTACGCGGTGAAGAACTAGCTACCGTTACGACCTTTTCATCTGCCGTGTAAATTAACACTTTATTTTCATTGTTTATGTTCACATTTGTTGGATTGTTGATTTCATTTTTGTTATTTATGTACTGATTAATGTCAACGGAAGTATTGGTCTGGATGTTGTTAATAACGTGGCACTTTTGACCATCCCACGATGTATTTCGTGGACAATTTATGTTAATGCAAGTTCCTTCGTGGTAAATGGAACCAGGTGGACACGAAATTTTTCTACATTCACCATGAATTAAAATGTAGCCTTCCGGACATTGTATGGGAGGGGGTCGAGTTGTTGTTGGTTGAATTGAAGGAGGTGAAGGAGGTTGAGTTGTTGCTGGTGGCAAGGTTGGAATTACCGGAGGATAGATGATTGGAGGTGGCAAGATTGGAGGAGGATAGACTGGAGGAGGATAGATTGGAGGTGGGGTTGGGCATACAACAGTAGGTGGCTGTTGACAGCATACTTGATTTTGACATGATTGTTGACACCCAACTGAAGTGGTGCAATGCTGTGCGCAAGGCTGTGGCGTTTGTAAATGGCAAACTCCCAACTGCATAACATAACCTGGAAAATTATTTCACATTACTACAATGTAACTTACTGAAATTTAACTTAATTTTATTTAACTATCGCCCCAATAGCAAAGTCAATATTCTGTAATATATAAATAAAGCAGATGTCATTTTTTACGTTTTTGATATAATTTCGTACGTGTCTAAAAATAACGTACTAATAGAAGTTTTAGGGTTTCGTACGTCCAAATGAAAAAACGAACCCTTATAGGATCACTCGGGTGTCTATCTGCTATCTGTCTGTCCGTCTGTGCCTCAAACACGGACGTGTAACGTAAATGAATGAATTTTGAAAATAGGGGTCACTTTTGGGGGCCAAATTAGAAAATTAAAAGAGAAAAGTTTTGTGTTACCGTACCGTGTGACATATCAATCAATCAATTTTTATATTGTCTCAAATATATTTTTTTATAATTTTAAAATAAATAGTTTTAAAATTATTCAAGAAAATAGATGAACTAGATGACCCCCTTATATTCGAAACTACTGAGCCTAAAATTTAAAAAAAAAACAATTAAGGCCATAAATGAAAACGTAACCACGGAGAATAATATAAAAAACAAATGAACGACAACCGAGGTTCTTTTGAAGAGCATTTTAAAAAGGTTGAGCAATCAAAAACAAATGATATGCTAGCTCCAAGCGAATTAGATACTTTAATAACACAAAAGTTGTAATCGTCAGTTTTAATTTTCTTCATTACAATTCAAAGAATTCGATTTCCATTTGAATGCATGCAAAGACGCTTAATTTTGTGATGTTAAAACAATAAAAGGACCGGCTAGGAGGTTACTTATGCGGAAACCATGTTACCGGGCCTTTAAGTGCTGCCTGAAAAAATGATAAGAAATTTGCTTGTTTCTATTATAAACAGTGATGGGCAAATTGTCTACACAACGTAGCAATATTTCACGTAGACAATGTAATCTATGTCAACAATGTAGACAATGAATATTAGATATATGAATTAATTTCTAAAATGAACTTCACAAAGTGGTAAAAGGAATATGTGAATAAATTTAAGATCTTCTATTGGTACTATTATTCGGAAAAAGTTTTTTTTATTGTTTCATGAACACTTGTTTTTAATATATTTGTTTTATTATTTGATTTCACCTTATTCTTTATATGTTCTATATATCTGCCCTTCTACCTGTCTCCTCATTCATATCTTCCACAATTTTCATAAGTTTCACGTTTTTACCTTTCTTCAAGTCCCTTCTGTCCGAAGAGAACCGTATCTTAGCCCTAGAACATTAGACAAAGAGTTCAAGATATGAAGCTAAAAACTTCAGCTTTTTGCAGTATTGGTCAAGCATTAGTATTGACAGTATTTATAAAAGATTAGGAATGTTAGTTAGTCATTCAGGGTATCCATGCTTCGGGTGTTTAAAGGGAATCTACGAGATATTTTAACAAACAACACAATTTTAACAATTTCTTGAAACATATTGAACCCTTCCAATGAAATTTTACAGCTCTCTACGCATGGAATTCTATGGGAAACTAGTCGTTCTGAGGGGAACGCTCTTCTCTCTTCTCTTTTTTTTTGTATCAAGAAGCAAAAAATCTGGTCACGACGATATGTATTTCATACGTAATGTCTGGTCTTCTTTGTTCTGTGGTCTAAGGTCTTAGCGTAACATATCTTTACCGCCTGCAGCCTTTTCTACACAAGTAAGAAAATATTAAAATCAGAAGCCATGTAGATTTTTTATTCTTCAGCTATTGCATTTTTCGATTTCCATGAATAACTGAATAATTCCTCATTACAAACCAAAAAATTTATTTTTAATTTTAGATCAAACTATGTACTGAGAATCCAAAAATGAGTAACGTAGATGTTGAAATTAAATGAAAGGCAATTTTCTCGGAATTTTAGAATAATTTTACATCAACAGCAAATTTTTCATCGGCTCTACCCATGAAATTTTAAACGGAACATGTCATTTCAAGGGCTAACTAGTGCTCCTTCCCGTACTTCATCAAGAAATAAGCTGATTACAGTAACATGTATTTTATACATAATGCCTATATCCCATTTAGTTTCCTGGTTTAAGTACTTTTACATCTCAATAAGTTGAAGTTTCCCAACGTACAAAAAAAGAGGATTACATAAGAATTTAAATATTGGCAATTTTTTTCTCCAATATTGGGGAAGCATTTGCATTAATATTATTATTTTCTGGAATAACGTAGGTAGGTTGTGGGATCTCTGGGAATGATTTGAGAAATGCAATCATTATATTTTACTGAAATAAAGGCTATTAATTTTTGTTAGTTTCAAGGGGAACCGATTAGTAAGTTCTCAGGAAGACTCAGAGATATAACAACCTAAAGAAACTGCAACTATGCCCATAGAATTCTAAGAGGAAGGAGTTATCCTAAGGGTACAGGTATTGTTTCCTCCCACACTGATTCAAACATAATAGGTTAAGATATTTTTATACGTATACACAGCGTTCAATATCTTGAATGTATATCGTTTTTTCTTCTGCATATTGAATCAATTTTCCATGTCTTCTTGCTATTCAATGACAATTTCGAAATGTTTTGTTAACAGAGAGGAGGAAAATTGCATGTGTCTGACACTTGTGGAAGGTCACGTAGAAAATCTATGGCATTTCTCAAGCAAGCATATCCTCTCAAGTTATTGTATTTCTACGTTGGATACTATTTAGTAAAGATCCGCACTGTATACTAACTAAAAACAGCATGTACCAAAGTATGCGCATCGCTTTTGTTTTCTCCAGTTGCATGTTTATTGTGCTCAAGATATGTTGTTGTCTCTTTCGACTGTCAGTTCAAAAATATGTTTTATTCACTGGGCTCTTTTTATAGAGACATTCAATAAAAATAAGATATAGTGGGATACATATTTTCTTCTTACGTTTTGCTGTTCTATTCTGAGAAACTCCAGAATATCGGATCTGGGTGGTGAGCTCATATTCATATACAACCCTACGGATTCTTTGTTGTTTTTTTTTTTTTTTTTTTTTTTTTTTTAAATGACAATACAATTATTTATAATAGCCCTTTTTATATACAAAAAATTTAACAGAAATAAAATAAGGAAACTATTCTAAGTATGCAGTTAACATAACCATTTTCCAATTTAGTCTGATTTCAAAGTTAAACAACTAGCGCAGTTATTTGATGCAGAAAGACCACTTATGTAATTAGCTCTGCTAAATCAGTTGCAGTACATGGCAAGCACACAAATAATAAAATTTTACATTATCTACCAAAAGTCTACATTCTCTACGTGGACTATGCATTATCTACATTGTCTAGGAATTGTTTACCCCGAAGTGTAAACAATGAAAATCTACACGTAAATGCCCATCACTGATTATAATAAATAAAACTTGGTCATATTTTCCCAACACTATAGTTTCTGTAATTTTTTCCAGTGATACTTCTTCAAATTTAGTATACAAATCATGTATTTCCACCAATTTTGTATATATAGTACCAATTCACTACGTTGGTTAGGACCTTTCCAAGTAATTAAAGTAAACAGTGAATTTTAGTAGGAAATCGTAAACGTCGTGTTCATAATAATAATTTAAAATTATGCAATGATGCCTAAAACAAATTTATTAAATTTCACAGGATGATCCGGGAGTTAACTTTTCTGCGTCATGGTGTATCGCGATCATTGGACGTTTCTTACACAAATTTATATTCTCCAATGGCAGCAAGCGGACAACTTTATAGGAGAATGTGCAAGTACCAGAAGAAACCTATGCGAGATAGTTACGGAAGTAACAAACCACAGCAGCTGCAACCATTGGACGCATGAGGTGAGTACTCGAGTAAATAAAATAAAAGATAAGTTTGATTAAGTTAACATATTTATGAAATGTCCACATTATCGAAACAAACGTGATTTATTTAACGCGGTAGGGTCCCTTTCCAAATTTGTTTTTGGAACAATGAATAATGAGGATTCGGAACGTATATATAAAAAATTAAGTGAATTGTCTTCAAAAAAGCATCAATTTGGCTAAACATCAAATAACGTTACTCAAAGCTAACAATGAGATAGTGAGTCAATCGTTTTTAAACTTAACAAAGCAATATAATATGTTAGCAGAAAAATGTAATAAGCTTAATACAATAGTTTTTGAATCTATAAATAACCAATCCAACAAAATTAGACAAATACACGCTTTATCCGAAATTAATGAAGTAGCTTTGAAAATCTAACTAAAAACCACATAGTCAAATTGAATGTCGATTTCCGATTACTGCAAGCCACGTCTAAAGTATTTTCTCACTGTTTAGACGATTGTAATTAAAATCTTATTCCCTACCATAGAAAATTTAAAATACACTATAAACAAAATCTATCCAATCCCAATACCATTAGAGAACGGAACGTTTTCCATTCTAGATGAAGTGTCTGATTATTTAGTGAACAGTACATACGCCCATAAAACCTTCGAAATGAATGAATTGAAACTGCTTACAGACTGCATAAAATTTAATACCACATTTTTCATATGCGAAAATCACGAAAACCCCTGCGAGTAATATCTGGTGAAGAAAATTGTATTGTAAAGCTTTTTAAAAATCCTTCCTTAGAACCTCCCAGTTGCATTCATCGCATATGGCACAAAGCATACAACTTCATAGTGTCCATGCGACATGAAAATTCTTGGCTATATTAGCTGCGTTTTTTTTTTGCAACAAGATCCAGATCTGTAGGCAAAAAAACGAATTATTATTATTAAGTTGGCAGCTGGTAAATGTAAGGTGTTAGTTTATTATGCTGTAGGTAATAAGTTGCAATATTTCACACGCGTAAATTTTACTTGTTTTTTTTATTCCTTACAATCTTGTATTATACATTCCTGCTCACTTTTAAGAGCACTCTTTGAGTTTGACAACAAGTTGTACCAACATCTAAGACTAGAATAATGCACCTATATATGAAAATGAGTACTAATTTCGAGATTTTTAAAGATCCAGATCCAAGATCTCTATAAAGGTCGGGATCTTGTGTTGTTGTTGCAGTTACGTGCCTAAGTGAGATTCCGATCTTGAGATCTGTATGGATCTTGTGCAAAAAAACACAGCTATTGACTAAATAAACAATAAGGTGTATTTATATTGTCAGTGTCCCCAAGAAGAACACACTATTGAATTGCAAAATTCTGGTATATTGTCGTTTAATCAAAATTGTGTATAAAAAATGAATAACCTAATTATACTTTTCAAAAGAAGTACTGTGCATAACCTAATTTCTCACCAACCAAATAATATGACTTTACCAGAATTATCCAAATACGACAATCCGATTAAATCGTTTACAATCAATCAATCATACACCCCCAACTCAACTGAAAATATTAAATATTATTAAAAAATAGCAAATCGATACAAAACCTAGAATCCGACATAGCTCAAATGCAAGTTAATGAAACTACTGATATACTTAATATTAAATTCAACTCAATAACGGCAATCGTATAAGTGCAGCAATAGTTACAGTAGCCTTATACACTAGCCAGAAAAAGTGGAAATGCTAACAAAATATATTTCGAGAAAATGGAAAATGTAGAAAAAAAAATCAGAAGCAAAAAATGTCACGAAAATTCAGTAGAAAAAATCTGCGTACACTTCTAGAATTGTGTTATTTCCCAAAAATGTAGTACAAATTCCAGGAGAATTTTTGTTCGTTGACAACTTTTAATTAAAGCAGTGGGTCCTATAATAGTGCAGTTAATGTAACATATGCGAAAATTACACATCAGAGTGGTATTATGGGTGCACTAGATGAGAGGCAGTCGGAAAGGCAAGAAATTGGTGTTTGCGAGCGTAAACGCATTATAGAATCACGGAAAAAAGGGAAAAGTTTTCGGTAAATTGACAATATTATGGGAAGACGACATTCATCTTTGCAATGAGTGATGAAAAGTTTTGAAAAGACGGGTATTAACACCTCAAAACTGCAATCTGGTCATTCCTCAATGTCGACCACCAAGAAAAAAACATATTATTATAAATACAGTGAAAAAAGATCCTCCAACAACAGCAGAACAAATCACTAAAAGCATCCAACTCAAGTTTAGTAAGAAAAATTTGTGCCAATACTACTTGAAAAATATTGAAAATTCTGGTATTCGTGGGTATATCGCATGCAAGAAAAACTTTATTTCAAGAATCAGTCGCCGAAGTCGAACTATCTTCGCAAACAAATACATTAACCAGTTAAATAAATTCTAGGAGGAAGTAATTTTTTCGAATGAAAAGTAAATTTTGTATTTTTGGGATAAAAGGCAGGAAAATCATCTGGAGAAAATTAGGCACAGTATTGAATAAAAAAAAATCCGCTACCCTCAAATATGGTGGTGGTCTGTGGGTGTATGGCAAGAAGTGGTTTAAGAAAATTAAAGTTCGTATTGTCTACCATGAACTAATATGACTACCCAAATATTTGAAAGCAGTATTTAAAATCAAGTGCTGAAAAAATTGAATTAGGTGATAAATACTACTTTATGCACGATAATGACTCCAAACGCACATCGGATATTGTGGGGTTGTGATTACTTTATAATGCCGCAAAACAGTTGCATACACCACCGCAATTCTCAAGAATATTTATGGGATTTACTAGAACGAAGAATTCGTCAATATTTTGAAGAATGTGTTGAAAAGAGTTCTGCAGCAATTATATGACAACATCAGTGCTCAGGAAACCTCAAAACTTACGTATTCTAGCGGAAGAGATTGCAGGAAGTTCTCAAAAGAAAAGGATGTGCAACTAGTTATAAAATCTTAAGTTAATTAATATTATTTGTAGTTTTCACTTGACTGTACGCAGACTTTTCCTATCGAATTTTCATGACCTTTGGTGCTTCTGATTTTTATTTTCATTTTGCATTTACTTAGAGTATATTATGTTAGCATTTCCTAAACTGTAAATATACAAAGAATATAAAGAAAATAAATTTCATTACAAAATCCACAATTAGATTGAATTTCCCTAAAAAGTAGTTTCACATTACTGGGTGTACGCAGACTTTTTCTAGCTAGTGTACCTATTTTCGCCAAAGAAAGGGGAAAGCTTAAAGAATAATAAAAGTAGAAAAAAACATTTAAAATTGGGACAAATCTAAAAATGTAAAATAAAATGAATAAATCAATAAAAAATGTGTGAAAATGTAATGATAATGATCTAAGAAATAATTAAAACAAAATTTAAAATATAATTTGTTATAAAGATAAAGGATAAAAGACAAAAAAATAAATAAAATAAAATGTAATAAAAACAAATAAATGAAAGAATAAATAAATGAAACTGTAACAAAATAGCAACAAAATAAAAATAAATTTTTTGGCTCAATTACATTAGTAATATGATAATCACTTTGATACATATAAAATTCTTACAATTATTGAATTGTAAATTTTGTTTGGTTCTTTTTTTTTCTTTTTGTTAAATGTCTCATAACCTCCTAAGAGGTCAATATCCAAATTTATTCGGTGCAATTCTATGCACAGATCAGCAATTTCAAACAATTACCTGGCCACGAGCTGCTGATCGATATTCAAGTGCGATATTGAGTTTGAGAATATGCTACACTTGCATCTTTTATAGAATTTAGCATTAGCTAGGTAAGCAATTCATTAGGTAAGTTCGATGAATTTTAAAGAATCAATAAAAAATTAAATTAAAAATTTAAAAAACCCCTGACACAAAAACC
The DNA here is from genome assembly GCA_006980735.1 of Dasypogon diadema. Taxonomy (NCBI): domain Eukaryota; kingdom Metazoa; phylum Arthropoda; class Insecta; order Diptera; family Asilidae; genus Dasypogon; species Dasypogon diadema. Next base: position 13,369 of record QYTT01093377.1, read on the forward strand.
TAAGTTCCCTTTAAAAAGTAAAAAATAATAAAAAAAAACTCAATCTTAAAGTACCTAAATATGTATTAATAATTCTAAAAAAAAATACGTCGCGTTGGGGGACCGCTCCAAACCTAACAATTTAATTACAAATAGTCTATTACCTAACTAAGCAACATAGATGAATTTAAAAACAAAATTAAGAAAAGAAAAGAGATCCCACTCGAGTATATTTGCAGACATTCGGTTATTCTTCCCCACTTTCACCCCCACAACTTTTAAACGGCTCAACCGATTTTCATCAAACATGTCTAAGAACACTCGCACATCAGTCACCTTTAATACAAAAAAAAACTAAATTGAAATCGCTTCATCCGTTCGGGAGCTATGATGCCACAGACAGACAGACAGACACACACACAGACAGACACAGACAAACTTATAACAAACTCTAATAAACTCTTTTTTCGTCGGGGGTTAAAAATTGAGTCTAAAACAGAAGAATAAAGCGACCAGACACATTCGGATATGTTTTCTTTTCATTTTTAACCATCACATTTTCATCCTTCAACATCAACTGCACCCGAAAAAAAATATCAACATTCAAAAACATTCGAAAAAAAAACATTAATTTGGTTTTATTTGAAAATAAAAATACCTGGTTCGCACGTGTAGTGGCAATTTTGAATTGGCGCTTGACACTGTCCATTCATGAAAACATAATTTTGAGGACAAACATATCGTTCACAAGAGCCTCCACGTAAATAATAACCGTTTGGACACACTTCACAAGACCCGGTTACACCTGGCTGGCAAATGGTAGTCGATGATTGCATACAAACGTTGCCACTTAATTGGAAACCTTGTGGACAGGTAGCCGGGCCACTTATTGCACACTGTGAGGAGTCGAAATTGTGTAATATTATACTATTTTTTTTGGTATTATTTTAATATTCCTACGTTTCCACCCGGGCAATTCCAATATGCATTTACGATTTTCAGTAAAAATACGCTGCTAAGAATAAAAAATTGTATTCCCATTTCTCAACACAATAAAATTTTCGTCTTTCACTTCTTAAGCCTGGATGACCACTGATGATTCGAACTCAACTCTGTAATAGATTCCTGACATTATTAATATATTGCCGGATTGAAAGGTTATCCCCAGATTGATAAATCTCGAGAGCTTTAGCTCTGCTGCGGGTGTTAGCGGACAGCATAATTAGTGTAGCGTTTGAATGGAGATCTCACTAGAATTGATGAATGGTTTTCGATTAATTGGCTGAAATTCGTGATAACGTGCCTTTGAAGTTTTAAATACAAACCCGACACAAAAACTCTTATGTGCATCAACGCTACATGACTTATATACTGAATTTGTTATTGCAGTACACACATTAAGTTGTAAACTGTTGAAATATGGTGTCCTGGGACATTATTAATATATTATCAAATTCTATTACGTAAATGCTAAATGTGTCAATACATTTCAGAGTGCAACTGGTGCATAGTGTCAATTGTGTCAGAGTTCAAGAGCAGGAAATCTAGCTAACGACATTTATGGAATAGAAGAAAAAATTCAGTGGGTCACGTATTTCTTTTTTCTCATTTTACTTTTATAATTTTAGATATTGCACTGATAACGAAAAGGTGCACTTCATATGCAACTAAAATGCGCTCTTTTATAAAAAGTAGAAAAGTAGATCAGTGATGCTATCATATTTGCGTTGATAAATTTTATAGGCATTCACATTGTGTTTGTACCCTACTTTTAACGACACGCTTTCCTGGATTTCTCACAATTTTTACAAAATCCGATAAGCAATCGAATGAGGTTTGAGTTCACGTATCAAATGTGGATTAGAAGTTCGTTTATTTAACATACATTTTTCAAGCACCTTAACTCTCTCTCTCTCTGAGAATATTGGATAATGGATCACAAAGATATTTGAATCTGTTTTCTATTTATAATACAACTCGTAAACCCGTTTTCTTAATTTTCATGACTTTTTTTAATCTTTAGAAATAAAGAGAGAGTTGAGAGATTTATAAAAATTAAAAGCTTTATTTAAAAACGAAAACAAATTGTCCTTATTTGTAAAAAAAAAAATCTGCTACATCCTCTGTTCCTTGCTGTCCATCCTATGGATCAGTCGTATACTCACTTTGTGAGTTTTAAGTATTTTTATTTTTAAGTCTTTAGAGACCGAATCCATCGTTTTTATAGAGATGTCTACGTACGTTCATAAACTTTTTTTCGTCTTGAATATCTCGAGAATAAACAATGATATTGATTCCGCACAAATTTTAAAAAAATAGTGATATTGCCGGCATAATAATAATGAACACCTGATAAGCTTTGCAAAAAATTTGATTTGGCTGCTTTTTTATAACAAATTAAATTTTCAAAAGCAAGACAAAGTGGCCAAATGGGAAGTTGGCAGTGTGAGTAAACCAGTCCCGCGCTCAGATCCGAGCATGTTTAAAATTTCGCGCCATATTCCATGATTTTCGGGTAATTTTTTGGCGCGAAATTGGCGCCAACCGAAAGGGAAGTCCCCAGAAGTTATTGAAAAACTGCCCCCACCAATGGACGCCCCTGTATTCTATTCGATAGATAAAGCTACAAGTCGCAACATAGGCGCTGACACCACTAAATCGCCACAACTGCGCGAAATTTCCGAATTTCCCGCCCAAATTTTGTGTGCTCGCTCAGGAGTCCATTCCCTTTCGATTGAGCCGTCCCGCACTCAGATCCGAGCAAGTTTATATATTGTTACGTGTACCTGCGGCACGTAACCAGGAGCCCTAGGCTCCTTTGCTAACTCAGATAGATGGGAGGGGTCATAAATCAAACGCAAAATTTGGGCGCCATGTAATTTTTTCCTCTATTAGGCCTTAGGCTAAATTACAAAACCTTGAAATTTTTTTTTTTTTAAATGAAATTTAAAATGTTACAAAAAAAATGGATTGAGTATATTTTTCGAATTTACGAAATGCGTACAAGGGCTAAAGCATGAAAAAAAAAAAATTCATTTTTCAAAACTACATTTGGCAAGGAAAAATTCGTAACTTTTGTAAGAAATAAAAAAAAACTTTGAATTGCCTTGTGCGAAGCCTCACGTTTAGAGTTAACAAAAAAAGTTTATTTTAAAATTATCTAATTTTGCCGCATTATGAAATCTACAAAACACCATCCGGCCAAAACGCCTTTGTAATATCTCTATTTAACAATTTTTTTTTAAAAAAGAAAGTAGGAAAAATACTTATAAGACCTCTTCCATAGCCATGTGGCCCCTGTTCCCTGTGGCGATCACTTCACTTCTCTCCTCCTTTTCTGCTCTTCTTAAATTCTTCTTTTTTTCTTCAGTTTTATTTAATTTTGAGTCTTGATTCCTTATTTGTCCTTTTTTTATCTTTAATTTTATTTCTACTTTTGTTTTCTGTACTTTTCAAAAACTTTACTTTCTCACCACTCACACTATGTCTGCAAACGTCTAGTCACCAACCAAAAAGAAGGAAGGAGGGGCTAATGCCACGTTTTCCGCTCCACAAAAGTTTCGTGGTTTTAGAACCATGATGGTTTGCACAAATTTGTAAAAGTCAATTGTCCGTTGATATTTAAATTCAAAAAACAAAAAGATCCTTAGGGTTTGAAACTCTTAAAAATTATGCGATATTACGCAAATTCGTCACTTTCGTTTCTGGTCTTAATTCGGACAGTTCGTATTATTTAAAAAAAAAAAATCATTATTTTAGTTGTGTGGTATGTCCGTAGTTTTAAAGCACTAATTACACAAGTTTTGCACTATAGCACTGTTTAAATGTTTATTCAGTTCAGCTTCATGTTCAAATATTTAGTCTTTTTCGTAATATATAAAGTTCATATTTTTATGAATTTATGGAGGACTTTTCTGGGGCGTATGACCGTGGATGAAAGTTATATTAACAAAAAGAAATATATCTACCTTTTATGAATATTTTTGGCCAACCAGATAGATACGGCAAAGAGATAAAATAAACACGTGTGGGGCCACTCAAGACTTACAATGAATTTACAACGAATAATTAATAATTTCAAAATCCACATATGCTGGATAATGTATACAAAACTATACTGTAATGATCTTTCATTTCATTTCATTTAAGCTTAACTAACTTAACCAAAAAACTAAACTGCATCCAGAAATATTGTAATATCCGTATTAGTGAGGACTATCATATCCATAGTAGTGAGGATGATTTTGAGACTATCATATCCATAGTGGTAAGGGTGAGTTTCAGATAGTTGACTGTTAGTTCTCGATATTAACTTCCCGGAGGAGAAAAAAAAAATAGCGGCTGAACATCGTTCTGCTGGCGTGCTTCTGGGTCCATCGATTATTATTATGGTGGTTAAAATGAAGGGTAGTTGAAGCCATAGGAGGGAGGGAACTGCTCTACTTCTCTGTTCGGAGGTCTGAGGACTACAAATCTCGGTCCGACAATCCCTGTAACAGGAAACCTCGCAGAATCAATAGCTCGGATGATAGAAAAAGGTATCTCGAAAGATATTGATTTCATTTTCGTGATCGTAACAATATATATATATATATTTCCCTTATATCCGTCAATATATTGCCATTACTATATAGGTAATAGTTTTCAGTAAGGAATTAAGTATTTAAAACTTAAACTAAACTTTGAAAGTGTTGAGAATCAGTGCTGGATAGGTTTTTAAGTTTTCTCCTCTGTTAGCGTGGGATCAAATCCTGCACAGGATGCGGACGTATATTTGGGTATCAGTGGTTAAGGCGATTAATTGCGAATTAAGGCGAATTGTAAAGCCACTGGAATGTTGCACAGTAATTTCAGGCCAATAACATTGTGGCTCACTTGCAACATTTGTCAGATTAAAATTTCTCAATCTCCCTTTCCCCAATTTCCTTCTGCCTAAGCCGTGCTCTGTGCATCATAGGGTTGTTCCCTGAGCGTAGGCAATACCTTAGAAAACAAAGTCAATACCTCTACAGTAATTGCATAACTTGTGTGAAGGTAATTAATACTGTAGTAAATGCTACGTTTTAATTTAATTTTAGAGATAAATAAAATATTTTATGTTTAGAGAATTTTGTTTGAATTTAAAAAATACTTTGAATTTTATTAAAAATGAAAAGTACACTATCACTATCAGAGTCATTTGCAAAACACTTTGAAAAATTGCACGAAACTTGATCAGCAACACTGAACAATTTTTGATTGTATTTGTCAATAGAAAATTTTAAAAA
>QYTT01093381.1:11636-24369 GCA_006980735.1 Dasypogon diadema
TTAACACAGTTTTGTTAAAAAAAACTGTTCGTAAATTGCATCGACCTCTATAATATGGACTGAGCATGTCACTCAAACTGCATTAAATTGAATGGCACCACTTTTGTATTGCTGCCTCTTTTAGAATAAGCATTCTGTGTCTAGGATAAATGCCACTTTTACCCATAAGATACCGAACAACAAAAAAGGATGGAACTACATTCCCTCTCGTTTCTAATAAGTATTCTGTGTCCTGGATAACTGGCCCCACATGAGATAGCAAATTGAGCAGTCCATTTATTAGAGGTCGGTGGTAAATTGTATGTGGCAAAATATTTATTTATTTATTTATTTATTTAAATTCGATTTCGTTCTCGTTTAGTTTAAGCTCGTTTTTCCAACCACGGTTAATATGATTGACAGATTCTACTCGGATAGTATCAATAAACAAACTTTCCATTTTAGAAATATCATCTCTTTACATTCTTATTAGAAATTTCGTTTTGTTTTATTTTTAAATTACAAACTGTTGAAAAATGGTTAGGTTTACCACATATGTAGGTTACATATCATACTATAAGCTGGACAACAATTTATCTTATGTGTATATGGGCATCCAGAACAATTTGTTATTATTTTTATTACTATTACCTACCTTATTTAATTGTAGCTTAACGTTAGCGTTAGGCGGCTTAACATTAGCGATTAGGCGGACCCCGTGATTTGTGAAGACTCTTGGATGGCGATTTATTTACCTCGTTAACTTCGTATGAACACTGAAGCTCCTGTGCTTGTTTATGTGTTGCTTCCGAAATACAACAGATTTCGATTGTGTTGGTTAACATTAAATTATCCGTCCGAAGTAATTTTTTCTGAATATCTGTATTGTTAATCGCAACAACAATTCGACCTCTCAACATCTGATCCGTTATTGGTTCACTCTTGTCGGTGAAGTTTTCTGCTCGATTGATGATGTCAGTTAGGAATCTCTAGATTGATTCACCGTTTTGTCGGTGAAATTTGTAACGCTCGTAAATTGAGGAATTCTAGGATTAAAATACGAAACAAAATGTTTTACTATTTTCTCATAGCCCTTTTTATAACCATCTGGAACTTTTAATGTTTCAAAAATACCAATTTCTTTATCTCCCATGAGGTTCAAAAGCATAGCGACCTTAACCTCGTCACTTATGTACTTTTTCAGCTTTTGTTGTCGCAGATGCAAAAATATCAAAATGCATTTTAAATATTGTCAGCTCGTTACTTGCATTTCCATCAAAATTTAATGGGTTTGGTGCACGAAAAGGTAGAAAAGAATATCGAATTGAGTTTATTTCACTACTAACTAAGCTTTCCTGTCATAAAATTGCCTTAGTTCAGGAGAAAGGTGTTTAGTGTATATCAGGTGTTTTCATATGAAGCGTCCGTTTCCCGCCCACTCTGAATTGAGCTTTTGTCGAGTAAGAAGTACGCAAAGAGAGTGTGCATTTATTGTTGTTTTTGAAAGGTTGGGTAATTATCTTTTATTCTGTTCTCCAGCAAGGAGATTCGTGCAATTATCTTTTTTCAATTCAAAAGGACTAAATATACCAGAAAAACTGAAAATGACCTAAGTATTGGGGTGGGATACCTGTAACGAATGCGCACAGTTCGTCGATGGTTCACTAAATTCAGGGAAGAAAATTTCTTTCAATCCTTGTAGAGTGAATTGCAGGCAGAAAACGAATTCGATTCATCAACGAAGAGCTCCGAATGTCTATTGCAACCATAAGTAAAATATGGATATATGGGTATTATACAATTTAAGCGAACTGAATAAGTTGCAAAGACTGCAGACAGTAATTTTATTGATAAATCAGTCCCATAACCAGAGAGGAGCAAGATAATGGGTAGTTGCAGTTTAGCCTCGTCAGTTAGAAACGAAGTTCTGTTCAACTTTTCATATTACCCAGACTTTTGGTCTACAAATCACCTTCTGTACCATCTGTTCAGGAGTCTGGGTAATTATTTAATAAATAAGAGCCTCTTTGATCGCAGCTATGTGATTTCGACCTTTGAGCTCCAAAAATTCCAAATTTCTTAAAAAGCGATATTTTTGCACTATCGTAGCGTTGCAAACAAGCAATTATTGAGAATCTTTTAATGAATAAAATCACGTAGTTTAAAAATTACAGATATGTACTTTTTCAATACAAAAATGGATATTTCATTTAAAAACACCTAATAATACACTGTTTGAACGTTATTACATGTAATTTTTGTTGTAAGTCACAAAGTATGAAGCTTTTGGAGATTTTACAAGTATCCTCTTTGTCGTAAGAAGTTTGTCCAAATTTCGGTAAAACCCATTATAAATTTCAAGGAATTTGTACATTGTAACAATTTTAAAATAACATAAACATAATATTTATAAAACATTATTTACGAGCTTGGTACTGAAACAATATTGTTGGGAGTTTGATGTATTTAAAAAAATATTGTTTAAATAATTGGTTGCATTTTGGTGTTGGTGCAACCACAAAATAATTCTTTGTAATCCACCAAACTATAGGTTTGGAACTCATACGTTCTATATATTTGTTGTATCAGAAGAAAATTCCAATGCAATAAAACAGCTCGGAGGAGGAAGAGTTTCAAGTTTTTGTGACATAAAATTTATCAATTTTATATTTGCTGAAAGTGGCAGTGATATTAGAAATCACATTACAAAAGAGCCAAAATACTGCCTAATCATTACAAAATTCACTCGTAGTATTTAAGAGCTGAAATATGAAAAAACTTTCAAAACTAGAAGAATAAGTTCGAAATTGCTTTGCAAGCTCTTCGTTTCAATTTTTATTAAAATTAAATTTTATTTAACTTTTTTTTCCAAGTGCCATGATAACGTGATGATTAAATAACTTTTTTTTGCTATAAGACGATAAAGTAATAAAGTAAATTATTTAGAATCGTATAAGAGATTACTTTCCCTTAATTCACGTGACAAATAACAAATATAAGATTGCAAACAAGGCACTTATTGTCATTAAACGATAATAACTGGGTGTTTTCAAATGCTCAAATACAACAGTAATTCTTCGCATATATGTTGAAAATTAAATAGATCTTGATATGATCGGAACCAGCTTCTTGCCGGGTGATCACGGGATTGAAATATGTGAAGCTTAATAAAGTTACGTGACAACTGTTCAGCAGCTGAGTTTCTGACCACTCAAAAACACTTTCACGTCTTGCCAGCTTACGATGCACAACGTCAGTAAAGCTGTATACCCATCGATCGTTTTGTCTACAAAAGCACATCAGTTTGTAGCGGCCGTTAAACAAGTAAAAACGTTTCGCGAACGGATGTGATTGTCGAGTCGAGCCGTCTTGGGATCTGTGCAGATATTTGTAAAAATATTAAAAATAATAAAAAAATTGTTATGATATTACAATATGCTTAATACAAGTTCTTTTAATTCCATTATCCGCTAGTACTTGAGTGAAGTTCGCTATGAAAACACTGGCGGTGAAGGGTTTGAGCTTTTGTTTTCTTTTTAGTGTTTATATAACTTTAACTTGACATACTTACACAAACATTTAAAATTTTTGTTATTGAACTTTTCGAGGTATTTGCGAAAAAACTATCACTTTTCATTGGATTTCTCGCCCACTGTTAACTCCTGTGCTCCAAATATTTTAATAATTTGTATGCCACCCAATGACCGAGTAGAAATTGCTTTCGAAGAATCATGTTATTCAAATTGGTAAATAGGAGGTTGTTGACCAGTAATTACTGAAAAAGCACTTTCTTATCGTGCTAAGCTTGACCAGTGATTTGCCTGCTTTTATGCTAATTATTGATCAGGTAGTCAATGGGTGGAAAATTAAAAGTGTCGTTTAGATTGTCCAGGAGGAATATGCCTAATTTCTATAAAAAATTATTTTGTTTTCAAACATTATTTCTTATGTGATATATATATATAAATTAATTATTTAGGATAAGTTTTAAATGTTATCCCTTAATTGGCTAATTTTGAATGAAAATAAGTGTCTTTACACGCTTCAACAAGTGAGAATTCAAAAAGAATAGAAGAAGTAACCACATTAAAATAAAATTAGAATTATATGTTTTACAACTTAAGTTAAGTAATTGTTTCAAGTAAAATATATATTAATTGTATATCCCATTCTGCGAGTTCTTCAGTCATATATGAAGAAATGAAATGAATAAAATATTTAGATAAACTTTTAATAAAAGTGAGGCATGACTCAAAGTGGTTTTTTTCGATAATTTTGTTTGTATACGAAATTTATTTATCAACAAGCTTTTGGCATATGAGGGGTTTAACTCTGTACTTTGGTCCAAGAATCAAGATTTCTTATGTTAAAAATCAAATATTTCGAAAAGAAATTTAAATTATTTATTTCGCCTTTCTACCGTAAACTAAAGAAATGTTTGATTTTTTTCATGTGTTTTTTGTTTCGGCTTATTTCGTTCCGTTCAGATAGTCAGCGGTAATGCAAAATTACCAAAAATAGCAAGAACAAATTGACAAAAAGTTAAGGTTGTCTTGTAGAAACTTATTTTAGAAATAATTCTTATACCCTTTTATATACCTTTTCTTATTTTAAATTTAAAATCTGATCGTTCAATTTAATTAAAAAATTCTCATGTATTATATATGAGTACATACTTTTCAATTTTCAAATTGTCTCAGTGGTAAAATCTCTTGACCGGAAATCTACATAATAGTAAGATGTGTCTCTTCTAGATAAATCTAGCTTCCTTCCAAATAAGTACCATTACCCATTAATACTACTGGCTCCATTATTTCTCCCACTATGGGGTCTTTAAAATCCGTACGAAGCTCTACTCTACTGGAGTCCTACGTGACTGTTTTTTCTATTTGGCAATTCGAAATTGTCACAATTTTAAAAGAGAAGAAGCTAGTAACACCTATATACTGAGCGCAATTTATATAACCGCTACAAATTTTTTGCAACTTGAAGAAGAAATTAGAATGTATACACTATTTATTATAATGTTTCAATAAATAATAATAAAAACAATACACAGAAATTGAAGAAGGTTTGAAATCAAGTGCGAAATATATTTAACCACCCTATTAAATTTTCAATAAAAACTCAAATTCCGTGGATAAGAAGGATCAATATTTTTAATTTAAATTAAATTGTGTTGAACTGCATTCTTTAATTTAATTAAATTAATCAAATTATCAGGGAAGCTCAATAAATAGCTCCTTTTATGAGTCACTTTGAGAATTCGCTGCTTTTGCCAATGGTTGTACTCATTCATTCATTTCTAAGTACTCTTCTGATTCGCTCTGCTTCTGCAATATGAGTCTAACTCATATTCTTACTCATTCTCTGAATCGTCGACACCATTCGTTTTCTCTAGGAGTGTTCGCTGGCTGTGAAGTGAATACGCTAATCAGCTGTGTGGTTGATTTTCAGTAATTTAGTTTCGTCGGTAAGTTACTTATACTTGGGTTTATTGTAACTGCTATACTAACAGATGTTATAGGAACAAGGCGCTGTGTGTGTTCTCTCAGCTTATTAAAGAGATGTCCGTGTAGGTCAGAGGCAAGAGTCAAGCCTCATGTTCTACATTGAGCTGGCCAGAATATCTCTCAGGAGGCAGGAGAGTATCCTTCCCAACTACGACCAATCCGAATGAGAGGCTGTTGGAAGCAAGAAGGTAATGTCATTCTCAAGGGGCTCCATCATGAACCTCGACTTAATGAGAGGCGGGTATCCATGTGGGAGGCCCCAGGGAGCTGTTTATGGAGTATTCAAGACATGGTCCAGTCGCTTCCAGCCCAGAGACACTTCGAAGGGGAGTATGGTGGCCGGCACGCCAGCTGACAAGCATTGTGGAGAGTATGTGTGTTGGGAGGCACGATGGTAAACCGCTGCCTACTTCGTGTCCATAATCAAAAAGATCGTGCTGTGAGGGTAGGATTTATAAGGATGGAATGCTTAATTAAAAACACAAACTACTGGCGTTAACTGGTATATTTAACTAACTCTCGATTTTCACTCGGTACAGTTCACGCGACGGTTACTTTTAGACTCATCGATTCCCTAATTGCCATCGATCTCGCTACCTGTACCTTTTTCACATGTCAGCAATTGTCGCCACGCACGCTTTCACATTTTTGCTGATCGAATATTGCAAATTGCAATTTCAATTTATTTTTCGGTCGTGAACCTATTGGTTTTTGCACGATCCGATCTTTGACTTTCATTAAATATTGCAATTAATACTTTTGCAATATCCGGTCAGCTCTTTAAATTTGATGCCAGCATTTTTATGTTTCTTGGCATATCTTAGTGCCGAAAAGGGGGAGGAAAGCATGGGAAAGTAGGGAGGGAGAAGGATGTAAATTTAAAAAAATACTCAAGAAGAAAAAATGGGACCAATTAAATAAATAAAAAAATGAAGAAAAGTGGGAAGGGAAGCCCAGTTACGGGGTCTTGCTCTCCTACCTGCTTACGGGGTGGGAGGGAATCGGGTGGAAGTGACTTCCCATGGCCATGACCCATCCACCCGTCCCTTATTGTCGCTCATGCGCTGGTTAAAAAGCAAAAAAATGTAAACCCAAAAGCGGAGAACAAAGAGGGGGGGGGGGCAAAAGGGAGTGTGAACGAGCGTGTAAAGAAACATCTCTTCGTTTATTTTGTTTTGCATGTACAGTATCCATCTTACTTACTACCTTAATCATCTTATGTATGAAATAATGTTTATATAATAAGAGTCTGCCTGTGATTTTTTTCTCTGTTCCTTGGTGCTCTTTACAATTATTGAGCGACAGGACGATGAAATTTGGCGGAGGGTAAAAAAACCATGGTTTTTTCCTCTTGAATATCATATCATGTGCTAACTAGAATGGGAAAGAAAAAGAACAACAACTGACTCGAAAAGCGAAATTCGCAACCGTGTTTCAAGACCGATTCACACTCGACTTACAATCTCTATATGATTAATGACGATGGCGGTAATAATACTTTCAGGGATAAAGTAACAAGGTAGCAAGGTAGCAGTGGGGGAGGGGGGAGAAGTGTGGAGAATTGGCGCCACGGCACCCGGGAGGGACTAGGCAAGCATCAGTATTACGTAAAATTATAAATGCAGTAGTGTCACAAAAGAGTAGTAATGTATAAAAACAATGAGGTGTGCAACACTGCCATTGAATTCCCTTCAATTTATTTGCGGATGTAATATTTTCTAGTGTTAGTGACCATATGATTTTGTTTTCATATCTTCAAGAAAAAGATTTGTTTTCTTCAAAAAAAGGCCTGGTGGACTATTTTAGAATATATGAGACACATATAGTGACCCATAAAATTCAACGATTTTATAGTTTGAGAAAGCTATTAATAAGCTACTTAAACTCAATGTTATCTTGCCAGGCTAAGATATTTCTAAGGAAATTTTAAGAAATTGTCTGGAATTTTTGGTAAAATCCAGACAAATAATGTATGAATCGCTCAGTGTAGCTATGAAAATATTTTCCCCTCCTTTCTGGAGATAGCTTTTTTCTTGAACGGCTACTCATATTGTCTCTTTCAGTCTAATTATTGATGTGGTATATGAATAAAACAAATATAAAGGACATCTATACAACTTTTGTCTGGAGTGTTTTATCCTTTTTTATTTTCTAGAATTCATCGTTGCGGTTCTTAAGAGAGAGAGAGATAAATGTAAAACTTATTTGCCTTTTCCTTCTTATGTAGAGAAATTAGAAACAAAGATCAATCTTCAAGGAATTGTTTGATTGCGCTGTTAGAAGTTGTGTTTCTTATTATACATATATGTTCGTTGGCTTGAACATTGAATAGGAATTCCAAAGTAAGTCGTAGTATGAGCAGAAGAGCAGAAAAGCGATCGACTATAGTCGTTCGTTGTATGCAAATGGCATTTCCGGAGAGCGACTATAGTCTACGACGATCGACGAGGTTAAACATCGAAAGTTATTTTACTGCGGCTATATAAATCTCGCATTTAATCATTCTATTTTATTACCCCTTGAGTTCTAAAGCTATTGACATCTAAATATAAATAGATGGTGTGCCAACTTTTGAATTTGAAATAACCTTTGGACAGTGGATTAAAACTTGTTTAACACGTGCATCTTCCACGCAAAATCAATAATTCTATTTAATTACTTCATTGATAAAAATATATTGCAAAAAATTCGATACATAATATTAAGTACTAAAACCCTTCAAAAAATATTTTTATTTAGTTAAATCAAGATTTGTTTTTCACCAGTCAATTTTTTGACCTTCCCTGAGAAGCGTCATTTAAATTTTACGGTATGTAAAGGGTAGATTTGTAAACAATATACAGTCGAACCTTGATAACTCAAAAACCTCTGCAAATCGAACAGAAAGTTTTCTCCCTTTCCCTACAAAAATTTAATAAGTAAATTTACCTCTAAAGCTCAACGGGGGCCTCTACAGCTCGAATAAAATTTCACCAAATAAACTCTTTACTTCGAAGAAAGTTTTCTCCACAGTCGTTAAAAATTCTATAATACGAAGTAAATTCGGATAGAAGAGAGATTTTTATAAAATATGTGCCGCAAAAATTTTTTTCCGTACCATTGTCTTTTTAAATTTCAGATTGTGAAAGTTCTATCTTGGCGTAAGTTCAGAAATTATTCGAAACCTCAATATTTCGAATTATCAAGGTTTAGCAAAACCTCGATTATTCGAAACCTCTTTAGTCCGAATCAAAATTGGTTTCCCTCCTGGTTCGATTTATACAGTTTGTAAATAGATAATTTTTTGCCTTATGTTTAATTGAAAAAATTTAGCTCAGTAACATACTTTCAGTTCGAAGGAGAGAGTTTTATTTTAATGTAGTTTTGGCATCAATTCTAGTATGCGCTTGTTCATAAAAGCTCCGTCTATATAAAACGTCAACACTTGGCTTTATTTACTACCAACTGAAGAATAATTATTTTTAACATTTTATTATAGGGAAAATGTAATAAACATATCACATGATCCTAAGTCCTGTTTTAATTCCTAGTTTTACCTTTACGTAACAACTTCTATGGTGTGTTCTATGGTGCGAGTTGCACGCGTTGTATTTGCAGCCTAATCGCAACCATTTAATTAGTGTCCTGATTAACTAATGTTGAATTTCATTTGCACTTTCAGGGTAAGTCAGGGTTCACCCCTGAAAATGCAGTAAATGAAACATGAATTTAGAGTTTTGTAGTTGTAGTGGTAGGTATTTTGTTTTCATATTGTCAGTTTTATAGATATGTAGTAGTGAACTCGACCGAACCCTTGGCTGAACTCGGGATTCGAAAACTGCAATAAAGAGTTAACTCAGGTTAACCCAGGTTAACCCAAAATTGTCAAATAAAACAACTTTTTAGAGGAACTGCTAGAAAGTGTCAAGGAAACTGCAATAAAGTGAACCCTGAAAGTGCAAATGAAATTCAACATTAGATTTAGGTAAGTTTTAGGATGCCTTTGAGTTAATTTGTTTTTTGCTATTTTTGATATTCTTTTGCACTACTGTTGCAAGTAAGAGCATACAACTTTCGAAAAGATACAAATATAATAATAATTCAAAAAGTCTGAAGTGACAACTTCTTAAAATATTTGGCCTTTGATACAGTGAATTAAGATTTTTAAATTAAAAATTTGGTAACGGAATGAGGTTCAGATAAAGTTCTAATTAACATTTTTTCTCGGGGATCGTACTTTATAACTTTTTTTTCGTAGCTATGGAAGTATGTGTCAAATTTTTATGTGAAATTTTCCTTTCCCCAGACCATCTCAGAAACTGTTACGAACCGATCACACTCGTACTTAAAATTATCAATTTTAAGAATAGCAGTTAATAATGTCATCCTTCCGTGTTGGAATAGATTGACAAATGGCAAAATTTCCATAAGATTGCTTTTTACATGTTTCAGAGATATTCTGGATAAAAGACAATTTCACTTTGAAGTAATAGAAACATACTTACCTTTTTATTTGTTTGCTACTTCATGTTCATGTACCAAGTACTTTTTACGTCCTAGATGTAGGGTATTACAAATTTAAGCAAGCACGAAAGTTGTTTAGTATAAAAATATCTACAATATTTGTACAGAAATTCACGTTATATGTACGGAGTACACAAAAGGTAATGGAAATATCTGGAACGGGTGAGGCTTTGGGAAAATATGTTTTGGACAAAAATTGTAGTGCGCAAAAAGAAGCACTCGGCGGTGATCATAAACCAGATTCAGGGGAAAATTTAAGGGCTATTTGAAGGCCAATTTCATTTTTTCATATAGAACACCCCAATTTGTACACTGGAAATGGAAAGAGCGTAAAATTGTATATTCGGATGCGAGATGCTTTTAAATACATATGCATTCTCAAATAAAATGTTTGAGACAAACATTGTAAGGCACAAAAACGGATGCTTAACGAATGCTTAGAACCCTATCCTTTCGAGATATTCCACAGCTTCATTATTTTTGTACACTCTGTATATGTAAAGTATTAATTCAAGTAATGGCTTGTAACGCCCAAAAACATCTATCATGTAGAAAAATAACCTATGTAGGGAGCATTAAAAGTGGAACATAAACAAATATTAACATTTTACTCTTCATGATATTGTTAAAAGCTTGCAATACCCTTTTCAAGCGTGAAAGAAATATTTTGAGATCAGCTGCCAGTACAACTCGATGCAAGGAAATGAGATACATGTGCGAAATACAATTTAAAATCCGTAATTTTGACTTGTTTTAATTATTGAGTATTACTGTGCATTATAGCCCTCTGTTGCCATAATGTAGAAATGCGACATACAATTTTACTTTTTATGTGTGGAAATCAATTGTAATGCGAATTGAGGGTTTTTATGTAACACGAGTTACTACGGAATTATTATTATTATTTTTTAATTAATGTTAATATTTCCTTCTTATTAGTTGGTAGCACTTTCTGTTTCTGACTTAGAATTATTAGAAATTCGTAGCATAGAAGTTATTGCGAATTTGTTATATCCTTGTGAAGTTATTCAAATGACAGCAAATTCGTTGACTGCTCTCCGTGCGTGTCTATCTCAATCGCTGCATTGACGAAGATCAAATTTACTTGGTGTAATTGACACACCAGGATTTCTTTATTTCCCCGATAAAGAAGATGTTCTGTTTGTGTGGACAATTTACAAATGTAAAGCTAATATCTAAGCTTTTTAAATGTTTTCGTTCACCAAGTGCTTCCATTATTATATCCAAAATGATTTAAGTGCTAATTAATGTTCTGAATGTAACGTGAGTTACCAGGGAATATCTCTATATCCATTGAATGGAGATAATTCGAAAACGCTTTTAAATTTACTTCATTAAAATTGTAAAATCCAGTTCGAAAATGGATAAGCTCTTTAGAGCGTTGCCTTATTAAATCTGTAGTATTTCCTTACAACATTGGTTTCCCTATTCTACAGCGAAAAATGTCCTGTTTTACAAAATTATTTAGTCCAAAAGTGCTTTAAATATTATTTCAAAGTACAAGTTACCCTCATTTATTTATCTACACTTATTTATATATTTATTAAATGCCTTTTCCTCAGCATTGGTACAATGCTAAAGGACGCATGTACAGATTGCGAATAGTGGGATATTTTGCAGATTTTCAACCGTGAACTATTCACTGCATACTTATTACTTTCTTTTCTTCCCTACATCTAGGACATTACCTAATTGGTACATGCCAATCAAAGCTTCTTTTCTTGTTTCAATAATTTTTAGAAATAAAACACAATTTGTACTCCTTCATTTGTTTTTTGTATCATTCCTATATCGTTATTTTTAAGTCGCAAATAATTTGAAATTTTGTATTTACAACTCAAAAATCGTAAATAGTTATAAGTAATATTTTTATTTGAAAGACAAATTTGTGATTAAAAAAATAAGAAAAAAGAAACCAGGAAATTAAAAAATTTTTAGAATAGGATTCTCAAAATTAGATATAAAAAATGGCTTCATCGATTCATTAAAAATTATATAATCTGAAAAATTGACCATCACCATTGTGCCGCCAAATGGTCAAATGCGGAACTACGTATGTTCCTCACTAAAAATTTTGAATATGTCTGAAGAGAAATTAATTGTTATACATTATTAAAAAGTGTAAATTATATTTATTTATATTATATTTGAAATTCAATAGTTTAGTTAGGGTTGGATACTCATTTATAATTAATTAGTGATATAAACTTAGATTAACCTTACTGTTGTCCTCGGCCAAACTGCGCACTTTTACTCCTTCGAGTCACAGTGAACCGATACTCTGATGTACAAAATTGGACCCAATTAACTGGAAATGCTTTTTTAGAACAGCTTTTTTTAGAATAGAAAAAAGTTAAGATTATTATATGTCACATGTGCTTTACAAAAATAGTGGTACACTTGCAATAGGTTTTGATTTTGTTGTCATATTTGGAAGGGTAGAATTTGCAGCGGGCTCGTTTGTTGTTGGTCCCAGGTTTATTCCAATCCCATTTTTATTCCAATCCAGATTCAGTTCACATCATAACAGGAACGCGTTGTAGGCACTGGTATCTAATATATTATAGAAAATCATAGGCCACCAATTGGTTTAACGTTTGCATGTTTAGGTACCAGTTAGTTAATCAACTGCTCTTGCTGTTTTTAGAGTTGTAATCAAGTATAATTTTTGGTTTTTTTGTCATAGGGTTGTTCCCTGATACCTAATATTGGCAGAT
>QYTT01093381.1:57441-68324 GCA_006980735.1 Dasypogon diadema
CCGTGAAACTGAAATAATCTTTAGTTTATTAAACGCCTCATCCTGGTTCGTTAAACATATAAAATCGTTACCCGTTTTCAAGAGGTCGCTGAGAGATCGTGCAATAATACCATATTCAGGTATGAATTCCCTAAAATAACTAATGGTGATTTTTGAAACACTTGACTTCCATCTTCCGCAGAAATGTCATATGTAACCCAAAAATTGCATCGTTGTTTTAAAAAGTGACACTTTGTAAATTTCAAGATCAGTCCGCTCTTACAAGACCAGTTGAAGAATTCTTCCAAGACAGTAATTTCATATTCGAACGTTTTGCGCGGAATAATAATATCGCCCATGTATACCACCAAGTTTCCCTTTTTAACTGACACTCAGCTGTTGGAGGAAATCCTCATTAGCGAGTAGAGGATTTCGATCTCTAACAATGACATTAATTTTTATGAAATCTGTAACCATCTTGTCGTCTTCGTCTTTTTTTTTTAACGAGAGTTGCAGACGATGAATACCTGAAGGTAAAAGCAACGAACATAAATAACAAGAATACCGACTTCGAACATTACAATGAAAAATTTTCATTGACCTTGAATTTTTGGGTTTGTGTTTGCCAATTTATCTAAATAAGAAGGAAAAAGCAAGAAAATTTCACAATTTGCCTTTCTATTAAGAAATATGACGACACGAGTTCTACCTATATATATATATAATGAAAGATGAAAAGGGATAAAAGATTTGAGCTAAAAGTTCCAAAGAAATTCATTATGTCTGCTTTATTCACCTCTCGTCATCAATAATAGATTGACAGAGACAAAGTAGGTAGCCAAAAGATCGTAATTCGTGGGAAACTCTACCTCTTGAAACGAGGGGAAGATGTTTTCAATAGCAAAAACTGAGACAACTTCTTAATTAACTTAGCCCAACAAAATAAAATTAAGCTCACTTATACTATGGACACATAAGTAGTACCAATACCATGGTATCTATACCATGTCAGATCTTTACCATGTGGTATAGCCGACCCCTGACACACATGTGTTCGTGGCATAATTTGACGTATACTGTCAGTGAATTGTCGAAGTAAAAGTTTGTAGTGAAAATGTCACCGAAAGAATTAATCTTGTGTTACCTAAATAATTTATTTTTAATAAATATGCTGGAGAGGTCAAATATAGAGCTCAAAATATAAGCAAAGCACATTAAAGACAACCCGCATGTCACATAACTGTCACTTATTTTAACTATTTAATTTTCCGCTATGAATAAATGGTGCTAATGTCAGTAAAAAGGTGCATATACTAGGTTTAAACATGAGGAAACCAGCAAAATTTATCGGATTTCAATACTAGGTACGTTCATGGTATACTAGGTACTTCATCTGGTATCTGCCTAGTATTTGGTGACACACATGTGGTACAGCACATGGTGTTCGAGTACCATGGTATCGAAACCACATGTATGTCCATAACGTTAGCTGGTTAAAATTTTTTTCAGAATATTCTTCAATTTCATTCGGTAAAAATTAATTCCCAGAAAAACTATGAAATCTCTTGGCTTTCCAGATTGCTATTTTCCTTTCTTCCATTCTAAATCAATGGGCCAGGCCTTTTTCTTGGAATTGCACTAGAAAGAAGGATTTTTAGGGCAAATATTTGTTTACGATTTCTACAACCACGTGGTGCACAAACACAAAATTACCGCGCCGTGGAAAATTTTACAAGCTTTTACTGTATCGAAGTGCATTAAAACCTACACACTTTAGCTGGGCCGTGGAAAGCATGCCTCTTCTGAAAGTAAAAAAAAAACAAATTCATTTCTCATTTAAGGAAAAGTGATCATCCCTCTCTTTCAGATGTATGTAAGATTTATATTAAAGTAATTAGTATCTCTCTCCGAATTGTTTTGTTGTTTGTTTTTTTGCTTTCATGTATACAGTCATCTTATTCTTGCGTGGTAGTCTCTTTCATTTGGAATTTTTGGCAGAGTCGGCCTTCTTGTTATTAATGTTCGTTGCTTATAACATTTTAATTTTCAAGTGTCAATATAGAGTAGCTAGAGGCGCGCTTTTGAGTATTTTTTATAACATTTATATATATACTAGGAGACCACTGTGCAATTGCACAAATTGAAGGTATATGAGTGACATAACGTTTTTATATGTTCCCTCAATTTGCACCTTAAATTTCAAACCGCGTTTTTTTCAGAGGTGTCCCCTGTAGGCCTAATCCTCCCCATGCAAGGAAGCAATAAAAAGACACTTGCAAAATATTTTACCATGCAAAATAATAAAATGAAAAAAGTTCCAATAAATCCATGTATTGCATACTTATCGGTGGCAAACACTGAACTTAACACCAAAGTTACTCAGGAACGCAACCCCAAAGTAATGAACACAACCCCGAACTGATCTGGATCAGTGTTACCATTATAAAATTTCAAGAAAAGCTCGATGAAACTCCATATAAAAAAGTGGCTGAAATACGGAACCAGGAGCTTTCTTTGTATAATTAATATATAGATTATAATAAATGTGTTTACATATACTTTTTAAAAAATTATTACATTGTTGGCTTTGTAAATTTCCTTACACACCTTTTTCCATTCCATGATTAAATTTAATTTATACTCAAAAATTTATAAAAAGTTATTGTAAGTAATAATTATAAATTATAACTCTTACAGGCAAATACAAGATCCGGCCAGTCAGCGATTAACATGGTACAAGCCACCTTTAACCGTGCTCGTTATAAAGAAAGTGCGTGATTCAACAGTCCTATCGCCATTTGTGCAATTAGTTGAGTGGTTGGTGCAGGAAAAACGGATGGTTGTTTGGGTAGAGGCAGCTGTTTTAGATGATCCTTTATTGCAGGATGACAAAAAGTTTAAAAGTATAAAAGACAAATTAGTGACATTTAAGTAATATCCTGCCAGAGCTGTATTTGAATAAGTTGTTAATGTTTGTGCATTTCCAGGGACGGTCGAGACGATCTGACAGATAGAATTGATTTTATAGTTTGCTTAGGTGGTGATGGGACACTTCTCTACGCTTCTTTGCTCTTTCAGCAATCTGTTCCTCCTGTGATGGCCTTTCACTTAGGTTCTTTGGGTTTTTTAACACCATTCCAATTTAACAATTTTCAAGAACAAGTTACAAATGTATTAGAAGGACATGCGGCTCTTACGTTGCGTAGCCGTCTTCGTTGTATTATATTTAGAAAGGGTGAAAGAACCAAGGAAGATACTTCTTCCACGGCAGCTAACGACAACAATGGTATAGAACGTCCTCAATCACAAACAATAAAAGCATCCACGAATATTTTGGTAAAATTCCACTTATATGTTGAGATGAGTTTTATAATTTTTTCGTAGGTACTTAATGAAGTGGTTATCGACAGGGGCCCATCTCCTTATTTAAGCAATATAGACCTTTTCTTGGATGGGAAGCATATAACATCCGTTCAAGGAGATGGATTAATTGTTTCGACGCCAACAGGTAGCACTGCTTATGCAGTAGCTGCGGGTGCGTCTATGATCCATCCATCAGTTCCAGCAATAATGGTTACACCCATTTGTCCACATTCGCTTAGTTTCCGACCTATAGTAGTTCCAGCAGGTGTAGAACTTAAGGTAATTTAAAAACTGTGCATTTACTAAAACAAGCCTGAATTGATTTATTTTCACAGATTTCAATATCTCCAGACAGCAGGAATACTTCATGGGTTTCCTTCGATGGAAGAAACAGACAGGAACTATTTCATGGTGATAGTTTGCGCGTGACAACTTCAATATATCCCGTGCCAAGCATTTGTGCACAAGACCAGATTTCAGACTGGTTCGATTCTTTGGCTGAGTGCCTTCACTGGAACGTGCGAAAAAGACAAAAGTGCCTAGACGAATTGTCGGACTTAACAGCTTCTGGTTCAGAAGATACTTTGGATGAGTTGGAACGAACGTGTGATTCGATGCTCGATAGTTAGGCTGTATAAAAAGTCGTTTTTAATATAGACCATAATTGGGAAGAATATTTTTGGTTTTGATGAAAGTTGTTTTCGATAAGCAAAACTTGCCAAACGCACGTTTTTTATTCACATTTTTATAGAAAATTGTTAATTGTAAAATAAAATTATTTCTCAAACTGAAATAATAACTGCCTTGATTTTTCAACTTTTATACAATTTTTTTTATTTATTTGAGGTTACCAAATTACATAATTTGTACATAATGTTTCCAATAAATCAAATTTTGCTCACGTTAGTTTAATTGGTTTGTTTCTATTTAGGCAGTATATGATAAATTCAGGAACCGTAACTGTTATGAGTTTTAAAATAAAAATCCCAGGAATAACCGTTATTTTTGATTTTTATTTGTAAAAACTGCTCTCTTATGCGGGGATTTTTATTTAAAAAATCAGAAATAAAACTTCGGAGCGATTTTTATTTTTTTCGCTCACCACTAACGATTATCGAGGAATTTTCGTTTTTTTGCTCACAAATAAAATTTATTTAGATTTCTATTTTTTCGGTCACCATAAATATCATGGATTATAATTCTAATTGGTGATGAACTATAATGCCATTATATTCAGATTTATCACAAATTTGGATCGTGTGACCGATGGTTTTTACATGGTGATCGGAAAAACAAAAATCCCTTCATAATTGTTATTTATGATTTTTCAAATAAAAATCCTCACAAAACAGTTATCGACAACTTTTATAAATAAAAATCAGAAGTTACTCTTATTCCAGGATATTTATTTTCATAGTTAAATTTATTAAAATCTCTTAAAAGAAAAATTTTTTATTGATAACAACTCACACTTGCACACGTGTTGCAATTTTGGATTAATATTTTGTTCGATTTCTTGTTATCGAGAATGCGAAAATAATTGTTATTTACGGTCCCTGGGTAAATTTTATTTTAAGTTTGTAAACCTTAGAACAGGAAACTAAATGGAGGGACTAAAACAAATAAAAGCGTGTACGTAGCGTCACAAATAGGTCGATGACAAAAAGGAACGGAGAACAGCGGGGTTGCCGGTTATAACAGAACAGAATACATTAGAGAAAGTGAGATAGATATCAGACAAATGTCAATTTTCTTTGATCTTTGGATGGGAAAAATTTTTAAAGTGAGTAGTTGAGGGATTTTAATGCTTTTTAATTATCAGTGTTTTTTTTTCAAAAGTAAGTGCAGTGTGAGGACAAATAGTGAGGCGAATTTCTAAAAGATTAACTGAGTTCTGAAGACATAAAAAAACAATAATTTTAGCGATGAAGTGCACAGTATTAGGCTGCCATAATAATTCAAAGATTACCCACCACAAATCGTATTTCAGGCAAATAAAGTACCGGAATAACATTTTTATTATGATACCGAGTGATATTGTTCCAAAACTCGTTTAAATCATTGTGAAAAACATGAGAAATCAGATTATTTTCCTACGTAATTTGCCAGCAGCATACTTTGTTTACATTCACGAAGTCTGTCACTTTCCACTGTCGGTTAGGAGTCGTGTGGCCTTCATTGCCCGGAGCACACGCATATCTCATCCGCGACTCCACGTTTTTAATTTGTACAGTTCGTGCGCGAATTACTTAATTATTAATAATTAAAATTCATTGAATCTCGATTCTAATCATACGGTGTTCTTATTTCGGCTTTTTTTTGTGTCTCGTCGGAATAAGTTCTCTCAATTTGGCCTGCAAAAAAGTTAATTCTAAGGCGGGCTAAGGTGGCGTCTCTATCTGTTTCTGTGTAACGGGACTTTTGCTGTGCACTAGTCTCTTTGAAAGACAAAGACAGACACTGTCGGTTAACTGAAAGACAGCGTGCGAGAAAATTGTGAACAGGGGCAGTTGAAAAAGTACTCAAATAAATGCCGGGAATTTTTCTACGCCTGCATTGGAGTTTCAACTACGAAAGTAGTTATTTCCAACACTAAGGGAATTTTGGTGCGCCTTATCCAGCTTACCGCCGTTCCTTTTTAGTTTTTTGTTCTAAGTTGTAAACTTTGTAGTTAATAACTCTTATGTTGAATTTCATTTGCACTTTCAGGGTTCACTTTATTGCAGTTTCTTTGACACTTTCTAGCAGTTCCTCTAAAAAGCTGTTTTATTTGACAATTTTGGGTTAACCTGAGTTAACTCGAGTAGCAGTTTTCGAACCCCGAGTTCAGCCAAGGGTTCGGTAGAGTTCACTACTACATACCTATAAAACTGACAATGTGAACACAAAATACCTACCACTACAATTACAAAACTCTAAATTCATGTTTCATTTGCTGCATTTTCAGGGTTGAACCCTGGCTTACCCTGAAAGTGCAAATGAAATTCAACATTAAGGGCTCTTTATTGCGAATCCTACCGCTACAGCGTTTCATTTTCACTCTACCCTACGATTATTGGGGTATGAGCTGAAAGATTTCAGATTGCATTTAAGGTTTTGACCTTGCAATCATTTGTCTAACGGATATGTCAGCAGCTTAAATAGCGAGTTCAAGTGATGCAACTTGGGATTATTCTCTGTTACAATATTGAGGCATATAACTGTCTCAGGTTCCTGCCGGCGAATTCGGAAAAATGGATAAAATATTTGGAAGACATCTGGGGGTTATTTTCTGCTACATAATTAGCTGCTTTTTTGGCAGCAAAGTACAGTACGGTTATTTAAGTCTTCTAGGCGGCGGTTCTCTTGAGCTTTTAAGAAACGCAGCTATTGTGGGTTTTCGGTTCGCAACTGATTTTTCTAAGCTTAGATTGTTTGCAGAAGGATGCAACCTACGCAAATGACCGCGGTAAGGTGTGCACGTCTATAATCTAGTACAAACTTGCAAAAACTATAGGTCTGTTCCCTTATGCCTAATCTACAATTCACGTACCAACCACCAACCAACCAACCAAAATCTTTCGAGCCCTTTCCTTTTCATTGCAAATTTGGTCAACCGTCTCGCTCGTGTTTTGGTTGGCATGGGTTAACTTTTTCTTAGTGTGAGTTAAACCATTTGAACTGCCTCATCAAATTCAATGGATTTTAGCAGTGTTCTGATATCGGATACGCATTTAGAATATGAAAAATTGTAAATATCACAAATAAAGTGAGGTTAAATTGAATCATCGAGATGGCTTTTATTTGGAGCAGTAAGCAAATAGTAATATTTTGAGAATATTTGGCATTTAGTACATAATCATTTTAGAATCTTTGCAAGAACTAACTAGTGGAATATGTTGAAGCATATTCGTCTCTTTGGAACAAACAGAATATTGACTACAACTATAAAATATACTTTTATTATTATTATATTTACATTACAAATTCACTTTGCTACGATAAATTATTATCATCGTCTATAACACAATATAAGAATAGAATATCACTTTACTTGCATTTTGGCAGTTCACATTTACATTGATAAAACGTATCCAAACTTGTTTTGTCAGCGAATTCAGCTAAATGGTTAGTGGTTGGTTTGTGGTTGGTACGTGCATTGGAGATTAGGCATTACTTTGTAAGTAAAATTTCCTTATTTATGTAGTGGGGTTTTACACTGCAGGACTTAGGAAACGGTTTCCTGAAAGTTCCTGAAAAATTAAAAGAATAAAGGGGAAGTTATGACGTAAGCAAGAATGAAATGTCAAATCAAGTTAGGGGACGACTTTCTGCATAATTCCTGCAAGTAAGGGAACAGACCTACATATTGTGTTCATGCCTGAAAATTTGTACAGGGAACATGCACAACTGTACAAGGGATTAACAAGATTTGCTCTATTTGCAAGAAAGAGGAAGAGACTAAAAAACTATATTTCGTCGAGCATGGAACGCAGGCAAATTTTAAAGTAGTGTGTATTTATACAACTACATAGCAAATTGTTCAAAGAAGCAGTCAGAATTTTCGCCAAAGTGGGGACATGTGCATATAAAAGTTTATTGCCTTTGAGGTCCGTATCGTAAAAACCAGCAGATTTAAATCATCTGAGAAATTGATTTCAAACAATTATTATCAGCATACTTTTTTGTTAATTTAATTTTTTTTGCCCCCTTAAAGGAAGAAATTCTATACCAAAATTTCCCCTACACTGCACGTTCCTACAAAGAAATTTTGTTTCTATCGTAATGAGAAAATTTTCCTTTGAAAAAGCAATTCTCATTGACATATCGAAATTCATCACTCTTCCCTACACGGTTTTTACACGTAAGGCCCCATCTTTTACTAGGTGCCTTTTTTGACGAGGAAGTTTTTGTGTCCGACACTCTTCTTGTTCCCTTTTGGGCAAGTGAATAAAACTTCCTGCACAAATCCCACGAGGAAATTTTTGAGTCTTTCACGAAACCGGTTTTCTTTCTCATGTTTGTTTTCAGATTTCTTCTTGTCATTGCTGCTCTCAACTTTTTCGTTTTTCATCGCACCCGAATTCACTAAATAAACACAAAAAGGAATTCCTTCTCGAGCTTCTTGCTTCCAACCTTTGATTTAGAGGAGAGTGGGCTATGATACAAGTACTACCTATGGATCAGATCTAATACCTCCCTTATATACTAGCGGAACAATTGACGAAATCAAAAAAGTCTAACGCGGTATGACCCGAAGATGGTACACATCTTTCATGTACATTCTAATCCGAGCCTAAGCATTCATAGTAAGTTTCGAAGTACGTAGACTTTCCCGCAGGATCAGTACTGTAATGCCCCTACTCCTTTAATACGACTTATCAATCAGTATCTCCAAATAGATATCCATTTACGCCATACCTCGATATATTAAGGTGAACTCTCTAATGTCCTTCCCCATTATCCAGCAGACCCCTTGTCTACTTACAGTTGCGGACTATTTAGATAAGAAGGAAGAGAAAAAAAATTCTTTAATCCGACAGGTTCACAAATCCGGAGGAAATCTGTCCGTCTCGGACAAGTGCTACTTAGGAGGCTGAACGTTAGACAGCTGCGGAAGGTTTTTCTTTGTCACTACGGGGTGTAACCACCCCGTGGTTGTTCTCATAAAATCGGGTTCCAATTTGCTTTCTTATGTCCAACCTCGCAAGTTAAAATTAATTTGGCCGCCGAGGAAATGTTCTGCTTGGAACCGTTGTCGTAAAGATAATTGACAACGAAGGTGTAGATATTAACTGTAAAGCAATACTAGATTTCGGCTCTTGGGTAAATCTCATCACCGCGCGATTAGTACGAAAATTAGGTTTAAAACACACAATGGCCGTACAAGGTATCGGTCAAGGGACTCAACGCATACAGTCCAAGATCACAGGTTTTTGCACTCAATTGGAGGCATTCTTACTTTCTCAAATTACTCCAGACCGGCCAACGGTGTCAATAACTATTGATACTTAGCCAGTCCCCAAAAATATAGAATTGGCCGATCCACAATTTAATCGTCCTGGTCCAATTGACGTGTTGCTTGGCGCGGAGTTTTATTTTCAACTATTAGCCATAGGACAAATTAAGTTGAACAATGAGATTCCAGTCCTACAGAATGCTGTGTTTGGATGGATCGTTGCTGGCAAAATAGAGAAGGAGTATAATTCGATAATGAGGTACAACCAACAGAACTACAAGTAACGCTTGCCGAGCGCAAATGTGAAGATAATTTTAATCAAAATATTCGAAGAAATGAGCACGGCAGATTCATAGTAAGATTGCCATTCTCAAAAGATCCACGGAGTCTCGGAAAATCAAAGGACATCGCACTAAACATTCATTTCACACCACTTTGTAACCAAGCCTGATAGCACGACGACCAAGCTTCGAGTGGTGCTTGATGCGTCAACAAACAGTTCTACCAATACATCGTTGAATGACATGCTGTACACATACGATTCCGTACTTTTCGGTTTGTTTTTTCGGCGAGATTATTGCAGAAGAGGATATGCGTTGCCAATTAATCCTATGGAGGGGTAACCTCGAAGACGACATAAAATGCTTCGAATTAAACACCGTAACCTATGGCGTTACCACGGCACCTTACTTAGCCATAAAACGCCTAGGTACATGTGTTAGCTTCACAATCTGCTGCGGTATCCATTAGGATCTAAAGCATTAAAACAGAACTTTTACGTGGATGACCTGATGACAGGCTCTAATAGCTCAAGTGAGGCACTGGACATTCAAAAACAATTAAACACCATTCTGCAGGCTGCTGGTTTCAAATTAAGGAAGTGGTGTGTGAACCACGAGTCTTTGATTCGAAACGTTTCATCAGACGATAGATCTACCCAATTGGAGCTGCACCAGGCGACTTACACGTAAAAACATTAGGCCTGACGTGACATCCCAAAACGGACCACTTTTCCCTAAAGACTGAGCGGCCGGAGGATCAACGTGTTACCAAAAGAAAGGTGCACATGTTCGACCCTCTGGGTGTAATGACGCCTGTGATACTAACGGCCAAAATCTTCCTGCAACAGTTATGGTCCCTTAAACTTGATTGAGATGCTACGGTGCCGATACAGTTACATACCTTTTGGACTGATTTCAGACGCAATCTGGAATGCCTTAACGATATTCGAATCGGCCGATATGTATTCTTTTGAAAAGGCATGCGGAGTCCCAGTATATGTGTAATCAACTTACCAAGATGGGACGATCCGTATTAGGCTGCTGTGTGCCAAATCCCGAGTTGCACCACTCAAGAGCAAAAATCGCAGCCGAACTTCTCCAACTAGTTAAGTTAGACTTATAATGATCAGAAGTACTTTATGTGGACCGACTCAGAGATTGTCTTACCATGGATTAACTCCCAATCTTCGTCCTATCATACCTTTGTAGCAAACAGAATTGCTGCAATAACAAGCAACACAAAAGGAGTCGTTTTTGCTCATCCTGAGACTAGAGCAGCAAGCAGGAATAAGTCCATCGAGAGTATATTATCAACAAAAGAT
>QYTT01093385.1:0-17187 GCA_006980735.1 Dasypogon diadema
AAAAAAACACAATTTAGAACATTGTTTCGGCAAAAAAATTAAAAAAATACAAAAATATTCAACATTTTTGTTTTAATTTTGGATTTTGATCCACATTGCAGAAAGGAGCCGAATATTGCAATGTTACATGTACATCGACCTTTTTATCTTTCCTTTCGAATTGCTATTTCGGAAAAAACATATTATTATTATTTTTGTTATTATTATATTTTATATTATGTTATATTTTAGTAAAATATATATTGAAAATGAGCCATTCAGAATCAGAATATGAATACGCAAATTTGTCGCAAAGCGGCTCAGACGAAAGTGATAATTATAGTAGTGATTCTGAAGGTAGTTCAGAAGAAGATATAGCCGTTGATTGGAAGGATATAAGCAATGTCCAACCAAATCCGTCTCCTCAAAGGTTTCCATTTGTTGCCGCCTCTGGTTCAACTGTCCTTTTGGAGGACAATATACTGCGCTCTTATTCCATGGAAAAAGGCTATATTTTACTCTTGAATAAATAAGTGTTATAGCTTACAATCCCATGTAAATGATAAATATCAATAAAACGATTTTTTTCTTTGCTTTCACATTGTTATTTTCAATTCTCGATTATATTCGAGTGTGAAAAATTATAGCAGCATAAAATACAACGCCGCTCGAATTATCTCGAGTGTGCACAGTTTGGCCTGTTTAGCGCGCTCGAATTAACTCGAGCGTACAAGTTAAGCGGTTAAAGTTCCTCACATATGCTTGACTAAAATCGACGGTGATTAGTTTTTTCATACTACTGTAGTGGTATTATGAATAATTTTTCCAGGTGAAATCATTATCCCTGGTAATGTATGGTTACATTTATATGAAATAAAAATATGTTAAACCGAAATCTACTGGTGTTGTGGAAACAAAAAATTTCAAAAGGTTTATCACAATTTTAGCAAATAGAGATTACAAAGTCATCGAGAAATCTTTTGAATCATTCTCTCAGCTTTAAACCATCTGATTTTAATTGTAAAAGCTATCAACTTAGTCTAAAAAAATAAACCGCAAAAATGTGTATTTTATTACTAAAAGCTATTCCTATTTTCCATGCAGTCAAGTCAATCGTTAGCTTGACGAAGTGTGACGAAATGGGTATTTTACATACCACACTGACGTCACTCACTATTCTAACTAGGTGGATGGGAATAGACCCTAAGAAATAACTAACTGCAGTGCTTACTATTGTAAACTTTTATTTCTTACATGTTATGTAAAAAATAAATAAAGTAAAAAAATAAAGTACTGTTTCACGTAATAAAGCAAACTGAAATAAATACCGAAAAAAGTTGAAACGCCGATGCGAGATTCTGTTTGTCGAGCTTTTAACTTTCGACTTTACCTACCGAATTCGAAAAGCAATTTAGATCACAAAAAAAAATTAAGAAAAGTCGGGATTTTAAATTACATTACTTTGATAAGTCCGGATTTGTTTAAATCCAGATTCCGTACCCAACCCATTAACCGTAAGATCTTCTGGTGTTGTGAAAACAAACGAGATTTGGATTAGTAATTTTTTTAAATCCAGCCTTTAAGAGAAGATTCTGATTTCTTCGCGGCCGCCGCAAGTAAATCAAAATCCCTTGTCTTAATGGCGGGATTTTAAAAAACGAGATTTCATTGCCAACCTCCAATTTCACGTAAATTTTAAAACAATTTACGCTCTTTCGACGCCTAAAGTGGCGTCGAGTGATCCCTGTCGAATCTACAACATTAATCTGTCGACACAACGAGTTGCACGAACAGCCATCGACATTTCACGTGTCTTTTTGCTTCGACGTCGAGTTGCGTGAACTGGGCCCAGCATAGTTCCATGACTATACTTTTTGAGAACTATAAAAAAAAGTCTAACGTCCGAATATGGGAAAAGCACTCTATCAATGGTTCCTGAAGTAGTGTGCAACGTGAGAAAAGCTTACTTGTACGCAGTAAGATCTTAAAGAAGAAGCAACTTCTGATTCATGAAAAATCAAGAATTAAATTAGTAATTAAAAAAAACCCTTACACAATTGTTCGAGTTTGCGGGTGTAAAACCGCGGCCAAATTATATAACTCGATTTAGGTGCATCGACGACCGAACTTATGACAGGAAATCTGAGCTGAACAAGTTCAAAAAGAATTTTTACATTGATTCCGCCATAAGTTTGATCTTCGCGAAGATTGCATCGAATTGCATAATCTGGCTCCTACTCAACGAAACTGAGAATTTGAGTTTAAACTCAAAATTTCTAGCTGTAATAGTGGAGGGGATCCCTACACAAACTGTGATGAAAAGTGAATATCCTAAAAACGGCTAACCCAAACTCCGTCAAACATGACTGAGAACCATCTCGCAAATACCAGCTTCAACTCCGTCTACTACGTCTATGTGACCTCTAAATTAAAAATTTTCTAACATTAGAAGCCCCACTACTACTGGACTGGCTTTGCGTTGGATGAAGTAACCGGCAAGAAGGCTCTGATTCTTGAAAATGACCTTCGAGCTATTTACAAGACAGGAACGTAGTAATGAATAAACGAAGTTATTTAATAAAGTTTTCGTTAAAAGTCCGTCTTTTGTTGCTTTAAACCCTGGTTTCCTTCCCTATAGTTCTTTTGACGATCAAACAGTCATTCGTAAAGTAACTTTCTTTTTCTGCTTCTATCCGGAGCTTGCACTGGTTGATAGTACAAGATACTGGAAAGTCCTGTGAATAGTGTGAATTGTGCTATCAGATACACCAATTCTAAGAGCAATTGTTTTCATGCTTATGTGAAGATTGCTATAAATTAACCCCAAATTGCTTGAGGTGTTATCACTCTCTAATTCTTTGCTTTTGCTGTAGCTTCGTTCCTTTCGTGGAAATTTCCTGGATAAATCCCTTCATCTTGGCGTTTTCGACGCGAGGCATTACACAACTTTTACATTTCCTTACTGGTTTTTCCTATATTATCTTTTACTGGAAAGTTCATTTTCTGCAAATGCAGATACATCAGAAATACATTTTTCTTAATGCTGTTGGACCGAATTAATTCCTTTAATAAATTCATGATCATACTACGTGAGCTGCACTTACATTTATTTCCATTTTATTTACGAAGCTCTGAACTAAACCTTCTATAACCCACAATTACCAAAGCTTTAGTCTTATCCCTGAATTTGTTTACTCCCTACTGGAAACCGGTCATTTATATTAAGCAGCTAAAATCAAAAGCGAAAATGCAAACATGCCTCGACTATAGAACAATTTAAAGCTAATAATATTAGCAATAGAAACTTCATAGCAACAGAAATCTGTTGTGAAAATGCTATAAAACTTATCTAATAACTTCACAGGATCAAGAATTGGAAATTGAAATTGGATAAGCCCAATAAGATTTTAGTGGAAAATGAATATTTACAGGTTTCTCCTTTCGTTAAGAGAATATGTAAATATGACCTCTATTCTCATCCGATTCTGACCTAACAAGTATGGAATTCATTGGTTCATCATTGCTATCCACTTCTCGTCCGAACGCCTACGATCAATGACCGCATTACAAGAATATGTTATCAAATAAGAAATGCTGCTTATTTTAAGCAATCTTCCCAAACAACAACTGAATCAAAACGCATAGTATCATTTAGCATTTGTACGTAACCCCAATTCAATCCTACCTGAAATTATTCCATCCATTTGTTGCAAGGCTGCTTCCAACATTTTACTTGCATCTGCATTTGCTGACTTAGCTTGGGCAGAACTAGAAGGTGCATCTAATTTCCCCATGAGAAACTTTTTACATTTGTAAAAGTCAGTCCTTAAATTTCACCTTAATAACAAACACCTGTGGATTGTTTGTTTCTATGATGTCGCAATTTCACTACCTTCCTCCGACCTCCACTTGTTAACGCATTTAGAATTAACACTACTCGTGTCAATCAACACAGAATTAATATAAACGTTGATATAGATTTTGTACTTTTATTGTGTATGCATAAAAATTAATACAAACTCTTAAAAACAATAAAAATTTTGTAAATAAATACGAAAGTTATGACATTTACTTCCCAGCAATGTTCGACGATAGCATTTGCAGCATATTCAGCTATTCAGCATAGACCAGACGAACCAATCACTGAATGTAAAAATCACGTTCTTTCTAAATACTAAATACGCAGCACTATGAGCGCCAATTTCAAAATGTTTGAATTTTTTAAGATTATTTCTCAAGAAATTTTAAATTATAGGGAATATAATATGAAAAAGTTGATTTTTTTTTCTCAAAATCAACTTTACCTGAAATTGAATCATCTTCATTAAAGGCCGTTAAAATATTAGAAACTTTTCGCTAAATATCACCCAATTTAGACTAAAGGGATTTTTCGTCAAATTCCCATCGTATAAACCTACATGAGTTAATAAAAAAAATCCCCATAAATCCGGACTATAGGAGTAATAAAAATAAAGAGAATTTTCTTTTCCAAATTTAAAACCCAATTCAAGCACTTCCGGTGGTAGCTGTCAAACTGGTACAAACTGGTTAAAGCGTCTTTCATCTTTCATTGGCCCAGGTAAAACAAACTTTCCTCTCGCTGTTGAATTATTAGTAGCAGGACAAATTTACATTTTCTGCTGGGGCCAAGGACTTTCCAAGGGATAAACCGCTTGCTTACCAACATACTGGCAAACTGGTCATTCAACTGCACGTAGCTGACGTTGACGCCCATACAGAATGACGTACTGGTCCTTTACTGGTAAATTTAAATTTTTATGATAAAAGAAAATCCTATTAGACAATAGCAGACTTAGTTGTTCGCACAGAATCAACTGTTCAAGGAGTTATAGAACCTTTCAACGAAGAAGGAAGACTACATACCAGGGTAAGGACTGGTCGACCACGAGAATTAACAAGTAGGGAGGATAGATATATTTCACTTTAGATTAAAAAAATCTCAACATGAAATGAAAGGACATTATCCGGCAAGTACATGAACATTTTAACATCATCCTCAGTTCGTTACATTGTTTCAACTGCGCAATCCAAAGTTACACAGTTGAATTGTGGCATCAGAACGAACTGCACGTTGTCCACATTGGACAAATTCAAAAAAAGTCTTTTAAGCTCAATTGCGATTACTCCTAAAATCAATTTACTGGAACATCGACGCATTGGGGTAGCCCCTAAACTTTGGCTTCACCGTAAAAAAGGAAACTAATTCCTATCGAATTCGTTTAGTTTTTCAGTTTGCATATCCAATATTTTCTTTCTCTACACGCCCACGCATTATGTTTATAATTTCGCTATATTACAGTTGTGTAGCGTTTCAGTAATAAATTAGCGTCATGCTTTAAGTAACCCTGTTCCTTCAAAGTCAAAGCTGGAATAGTTAAAAATACACATTTTATTATACCATAAAATAATACAAATATTATGACAATTTCTCGATATCCAATATTATACAACTGAATATGATGATTTAAAACTTCCAGGAATTTGATAATGTGCGGATGGAGATGAAAGAGGGACAGTTTAATCAGTATCCACTACACAATTTGTGCCTGTACCTTGGCTAAATCAGATCGTATTAAATGTAAATCAAAACCGCCATCATGCTCCAAATAAAATGTTACTGAAATCAAAACTGATCACGATTTACTCTGCCATGAGTACTATTTAATTTACGTACCACTGTTTTTATTCTCTTTAGAACACCTCAGAGTTGACGACAGAATTCGATTTCTTGGGCCTTCATACGGTTCGCTCGATAAACCAGCACTTTTTGCTTGTGCCATTGCAGCAGAGAGTGCTGCAAATTCCGTGGTAGAAAGTGCTAAATGAAAAAAAAACTTGACCACAACAAATTACTTTGTAATTTCATCAAAACACTTACATTTTAACCTGCTATCCATTGCTATCCAGGCAGAATTTATGACCTGTTCAATTTTATATCTCCTTGTTATATCCGGTTCAAGAAGTCCTGTGATTAAGGTCTTCAGTTCCTCTGAGAACAAGTCGATGAGTTTTGAACGAAATTTCCATTTCTTATTTATCTGATATTCATAGAGTAACTTGACGTTTTTCGATTCAAATGGATAAACTCCATTCACCATAGTATACAACATCACTCCGAGTGACCACAAGTCCGCGATCTTTGGATTGTATGGCTCTCCTCTCAAAATTTCTGGCGGAACATACGTAATCGATCCGCAGTATGTTTCACTTAGCTCTCGACGAAAATCAGCACTTAAAATATGCCTGCAAGTTCAGAATATGTATATTGGGAGCAATTATGTTAACCATTTTAAAGCAATCAATTCAAAAGTAAATAGTACTGACGAGAGTCAAAAAATGGCGTTAGATGCATGTCTCACGAGTGCGTGCGTCGTTTTAACTCGATTAATTTCAATGTGGACTTTCGCTTTCTTAAATTAATTTTACCATTTATTATTTCTCCGACCGCACATATTTTCAACACCATTATTATAACTTCCTCTTTTCCTCAGCAGTGGAAAATTGCTAAGGTAGTTAGTATTAATAAAACACCTCGACCATGTGGACCTCAGGACCTAAGACCTATAAGTATCCTTCCTGTTTTATATAAGATTTTAGAGCGTCTGCTGCATAAACAATTCATGGACCATGCATATATGCAACATCTTATAGCTTAAAACAGTCTGGCTTTAAGCGTAGGCATTTGATTCTGTGGACTATGTTATTTTGCATAGAAAACTGCTCTCCCAGTTTAAATTCAGTCGATCATCAGCTGATTTTATACTGTCCTATTTACTTGGTCGAAGTCAAGTTACTGTAGTGGACGATCGATGCTCTTCCCCCTTGCCTGTTACTTCTGGTGTTCCGCAGGGATCGATCTTAGGACCGTTGTTATTCATGTCGTATATCAATGATATAGTCTTAGTACCTAAACATTGCTCAATTCTTCTGTATGCTGATGATGTTCAATTACTCTCCTACTCATGATTCCAGTACTTAGGTCTCTAAGTTCAACGCTGACCTGGCTTTTATAAGCTCATGGTCTGTAAGTAATAACTTTTACTAAACCCTCAATAAAACTCAAAGCATTGTTCTTTTTGATACTACCTTATTTCCAACGTTAGTTTTAAATAACTGTCCTATTGGTTATATGAGTAAAGTTAAAAGTCTTGGTATGCTTATAGACCGATCGCTTACCTAGAAAAATCACGTGGATGCAACCATCGGGGTTTATGGTGATTTAAGGAGTTTATGGCGTCACGCGGAATATACTCCCCGTGTACTGCGCGTACGGTTAGTGAAATCATTGTTCATGCCTATTATTACGTATGGAGATTGCGTATACTGCAATATTGATAGTTTATCCCGCAGAAGGCTAAATGTGGCATTTAATTCGTGTGCTAGATACATTTACGGCTTAAGAAGGTATGATCGTATTTCTGCATTCTCCAGGAAGATTTATGGTTGTGAATTTAACCAGTATCTTTAACTTTAGATTGCGTGTCATGATACACAAAATCGTTAATAGCCAATGCTTCTCTATATCTTTCCGATTACATTGAATTCCTTTCATCAAGGCGGACACAACTGCTTTTATTTCCTCGTTTCAATTTCTTATTTAGTTCACGGTCGTTCTTCGTTCAACGTGTCAGAGTATGGAATAGTCTTCCTTTAAGTATTAGAACGACATCGGGTTTTCAGGGCGAGAACGTTGGAATATTTTTTAAACATTTGTAAACTTATGCATGCGAAATCTCTTCTCTTTCACATAACTTTTACACATTTATTTTTCTTTTTTTCCTCTTAATTTCTTGTCTATCTTAATTATATGAATTGATAACTTGAATTGATTGTGCCACATCATGCTTTTTTTATGCTTTTTTTTATTAATTCTCTTAGGAGACTGTACTATTATAAAGAGTTTGTAACTCACTTGTGCAATTTAATAAATAAATAAAAATAAATAAAATAAAATTAATATGGCCGAACTGCTGCGAGTTAGGTAACATGTTAATTGCACCAATCTGTAATTGTTATCATGGATGATAAAAAAGCAAAGTGAATGCATTAAATTTTGTTTTAACCTTAACAAAAGGGCGACTGAGAACGTTTGGGGAGTAATTGATGAGCAGAACATAAGCTCG
Organism: Dasypogon diadema; assembly: GCA_006980735.1. NCBI lineage: Eukaryota > Metazoa > Arthropoda > Insecta > Diptera > Asilidae > Dasypogon > Dasypogon diadema. The sequence goes on from QYTT01093385.1 coordinate 8,124, forward strand.
TACGCTCGGTTTAAAAGTGGAAAAAATCAAAATTGAAGACGTTTACCGAACAGGGGGACCTTCAATGGCTACCACAGTAGAAAACGTTGAGAAAATTCAAGAAATCCTTTATTATGAGCGTAGTGAGCCTATTCAGGATATTTTTGATGAATTCGGTATTAGATACAGAACATGCCAGTGAATTTTGACAGAAGAATTAGGTATGTATTGCCGTCGAGTTTGTTCCACGGCTGTTGACAGTTCATCAAAAGCAGCGACGGATTAAGATTTGAACTGGGCTGAAACAATTTGCATCTAATGATGAGAATTTCTTATCCAAATTGATTACGGGCGATGAAAGTTGAATTTTTATGGCTATGATCCCGAAACCAAACAACAATGAAATCAGTGGAAGACTCCGCAAGTCGCCAAGACCGAAGAAAGCCTGGCAAGTGAAAAGCGATGTGAAGAGTATGCTTATTGATTTTCCGACGGGAAGAACATTGTGTACCGAAACAGATTACACCGAATTCTCTTTTTGCACGAATTTTTTTACACGAATTTGATTCAACACGAGTTAAAACGAAAAAAAATTGTTTTGTTTTAACACGATTTTCAATATTCCATGAATTTTTCCGAGGATTTTTCTGATGAATTTGTTTCATTCTCACTCCTCACAAATATGCATTGTAACTTCGCGTTAAATATTTCACAATTCAGTTAGATTATGTCGATTATATGCGTATGTACATGAGTGGGATTCCCCAAATTATGCGTAGGGTAAAGACGTACACCGAATTCTCTTTTTGCATGAATTTTTTGAGAACGTATCTATCGTGTAAAAAGATAATTAGGTGTACTGCAATGTTTTGAAACGGCTAAGCGATGATATCACATACAAAAGCCCCGAACTGGTTTTGACTGTCCTCTCGCAGCCCCCCTACTCGCCGGATTTGGCTATGTGCAACTTTGATTAACTTTTTCCGAAAATCAAACTTCAGCTGAAGGGGCAACGTTTTGAAACGTTGGAAGAGATTCAACCTCACTGTCAGCTCCACTCAAGTCGTTCACTGCTGAGGATTTTCAGATGATCTTTCGGCAATAAAAACGCCATTTGGACCGATGTATGTATAGCTGCGGAGGGATATTACTTTGAAGGCAACAGCGCTTCCCAGGCGTTAAGGTAAACCAGTATCGTTTTAGTACAGGAACTTTTGGATAGCACCTCATACATTTAAATTCCACTGAAAAAGAAACTGTGCTTATACAGGGTGTCCCAAAAAGTAGTGATAATCGGAAGCCTGGAGGTAGAGTGTCCCTCGGGGAACCCAAATCACCCCCACGTATGTTCTACGATTTTTCTTAGTTTTTGAGTTATTACAAATTTTCGAAATTTGTCGCTAATTACGTGTTGTAAGGGATTTTTGGTCATAGCGGTCGAAGTCCGTGAGATAGGCACTTGATTTTTTTTTCCCGAAATAACTTAACAGTGCATCTGTTGTATTTAAAAACATTTATTTCAATATACTTCACCATTGTCTCAAAAAATAATGTTGAATTTTTTCTTTTACCAAAACAAAAACTAACTTGAATGTGCTATGGCAATTTTAAGAAAAAAGTTTCATAATTTTTTTTTAGAAACTAGTTCAAAAACTTTCCTAGTTCATCAACTTTACATGGTGCAAATTTTATGAAGTTATCTCAACAGCATCATACTTAAATTTCAATTGAGAATTGTAGATTGTAAGTGCGGAATTTAACAACTTTAATTGGGAAGTGAAAATTAAATAAAAATAATTATTTTATTGTGAAGAGTTACAAAAAGTGGTACCCCCCTTAGTTAAGCTAGATAAGATTAGAGATATGGCGTTAGGATAGGTTCATATGATCAGTGCGCATAAAGTGAGATCAATAAAGAATTTAGAGCCGGCAACCACTGACTGGTGTAAATGTGACTAATCCCTTTTCCACTGAATTTACCTGGGGCAACGTTGGACCACAGTTGGACACAATTTTCCCAGATTGGCGTCCACACATTCCTCTGATGTTACCGGAACCGAACCAAGAGAAAAACTATGTCACAAACTGTGCTGTGTGCATCATAAGATTGTCTTTGAGTAATACCTTGAGAAAACTTTGTTCTTATTTATATTCCCTCCCTGCAACAGGAGTACCCGAGATAGAAAAAGATCTCATATTATTGATTTCAACAGATTTTCTTTTTTGTTGGTGCTTGAGTGTTCGAGATGATATGGAAAAGGTGCAGAATTTCTTCTTGAAGGGAACAAACGCGCATAAAAGAATGGTGAGTAATGGAAATCAAGATTTAAGCCCTGACGGATATAGTCTTACGAATAATTTGTGATGATGGGAACAAAACGAAGTTTACTTGTAAAGTTTATGAATTGGGAAAATACCTGAAGTTAAATACGAGAGTTTTTAAGTAAATCTCGGCCCGAAAAGTGGAGTAAATCCTAAAAATACGCACAAAATAAACAGAAAGGAGTTCTTATTAAAACAAAAATATTAAAGATGTAATCTTCACAGATAAGTGTGTGAAGCTGGTTAACGATACCCTTCCAGGGGTTTATCTAAAACTTCATTGTTACAACTTTCCTTCGCCACTACATGATTTTCAATTTTTGTTTGGGTCGATTAGGGTGGAGGAGCACTTTCTGTGGAGGGTCTTCTCACGGACTCATACCTTCCATTGCGATTATGACTGGAAGTCAGTGTTACGTCTTAATCAGGCTTCCAGAGCTGGCTCAGTCTAGAGCATGAGACTCACCCGAGTCTCGGCTCTCTGCCCGGAGGTAGTAGTTTTTACAAGCTATATCATCGTCACATACAGTCGGACGGCTTGCAATATTTAGAAACGGATAAACTATGCACAAAAGCCACATTCTTGGATCCTATTTTTAAAAAGGTATTGGAGCAAATGTCAATATTACTCAAGAGCAAGATTGAGTATCAGAAGAAATTACTTCAGATATACAATCAGAAAAATGTGCCATCGCTAGCAAAAATGTAACTTCTGTACACTCAAAGACTGATTCATTGTCAATGCTAGACCGAAAAGATTAAAAAAAAAATTCCAAAAATATTATAGTAACTTAAGTGAGAATAAAAATCTACCGTGCGAATCCAAAATCTGATATCTTGACATTGTTGTGAATTGTAATAAGTATATTCTCACACTTCAAATCGCGGTGTGCAATCTCCAATGTATGCAAATATTGTACAGCAAGTGCGATTTGTCGCAACCAAATTCTGGCCTTGTCTTGTTTGATAGCACCAAAGTCTTTGATATACTCGTATAAGTCGCCTTTTTCGGCATATCTAGAAAAATTCGAAGGAATGCAATCCATTTAAAGAACATCCGCTGAATAACAGTTACCTCATAAATATATAATACTTAGACTTCCTTTGAAATATACTATGAACCTGAATAATATGGGGATGGCTCACTTTTATCAGAATTTTTAGCTCTCTGGGAAGGAATTTCGTTAAAAATCTTGTGGGTGATCGTTTCGCGTCTATAACTTTGCAAGCAAGTTGTGCTGGCTGATCCGAATGTGCCGATTTAAATTCTCCCAAATAAACCTTAGAACAAATTAAGAAAACTTTTTTCAGATGTGAATATCTACCTGAAGTTTCACATATACCTTCGCGTATCCGCCTTGGCCCAATAGCCTCAAAAGTTTGTACCCTTTCGCCTGGAGATTGTTCTCTTCAGATTTTGTTTGTTTCAACTTTGTTGAACTCATTTTAGGCGACACATTTTCGAATTTCATAGCAAAATCATTAACTCTTTAATTTTACTTTCTAATTTTCTAAAACTATATAACAATTTTCGACAGTTATTATCGCGGTTTACTAGGATTTTTGGAAACTTATCTTCTAATACATTGAATTATTGCCGTAGTGGTGCAGTTTACAGACCTGCCGATATATCATACTAAAAGCATTCATGATGTTTTTTATACCCTAGATCTAGATGTACCGTATTATAGTCTTACTTAGCTTGCTTATGTAGCTCGTTCTATATCTGTAAATTCATACAAGGCGATTTCCTTGTCTTCGAGTTCCTTCTCCAGCTCATGCACTAACGCATGAATGGCTGTTTCCGTTGGCTTGCCCGCAAAGCAGAGACTGCGAAAGAATCTTTCTATGTAGATACAAGTCTACAATTTTCTCCATACTTTTAAGGAGAAACAATGTGAGGCTATAATGAGCTTTATTATAATCGGTAAGAACCATTCTGGATTCTTCCTGGTCACCTGAGAATTTTCTGATCTCTGTTCGCTTTCTGCCAAGCTCCCTGTTCCACCGCCTGGTGGTGGAGTGGGCTGAGGCGCACGTCCGTAGAGTTTCTTCTCTATTGGCGTGGGTTCGAATCCCCGGCGATTTTTCTAGGTTCCAGTGGTTGAGGCAATTCTACTGACAAGAAGTGTACTTGTGAAGCCACTGGGATATTGCACAGTAAAAAAAATTTCATGCTAAAAATTGTGGCTCACTTGCAACATTTGTCAGGTTAAAAATTTCCCAATCTTCCCTTCCCTAATTTCCTTCCGCCTAAGCTGTGCTGTGAGTATCATAGGATTGTTCCCTGAGCTTAGGAAATACCTTTAAAAAAAAGATACTCCAGAGTTGTTTCGAGACCAGCTTCAGTTTCCACAGTCATGCCGAGTTCGCTATTGCCCAGCGAGATGATCTCTGCCCTGAGAAGTTCTCAATAAAGTTCCCAGTTGCAGACATTGATGCCTCGTTAGAAGATACTCACCATCTTGTAACACTAGCACTTATGAATGCACTGGACAAGGTTAAGTGTAAAACTTCCTATTTTATTGCATCAAGAAATGTTGGAGTGTTACTGGAGATAGCCCACCATTTTTCCTGATAGGACTTTTTTTTATCCTTAATGATGCCCTTCCTAAAATTTTGTGCTAATTCTGTTTCAGGGCACCTTTGTTCTTGCCTTGTCTGGTTCTTCTCTCTTGGGGATGGGTGTTGTTTGTCTTGTTCTTCTTTCTTGGGAATGGGTGTTTTAATCTTTGTTGGTGGCTTGAGGGGGTTTTCCGTCTGAATGTCCACGCTAGACTCCATTTCTTTGACGGAGGTCGAGGGCTGGGGATCCTTGCTAGATTCCCTAGCTATTTCACTATCTCTCTTGTACTTGATTCCACAGCCCATCTCCTTGGATTGATGGATGGATGATGGATTTCTGCACCTTGTGTAGGACTTCCCACTCTGTAACTCTTGGAGTTTCATTTTGATTCTCAAACAGGCCGGAGATCCGCAGTGTGGTGTCTTCCCCGCATTGGCGGAAGTACCCAATCACAATCTGTGGCCGAGGAATTAGATCTTTCTCCACCACCTTCAAAGAGGCACCATCTCAGGGTTTAATTTCCTCGATTGCACCTTTTAATTGTGGTTTGTTTGGCGCAAGTGAGCATCATCCACACTGAATGACCTGATGAGCTGAAGAACTTGGGTTGGACGGAGTCGTGTTTTTGCTCTGCAATCTCTTTAAATAAATCTTAATTCATCTTAATTCTACTCGTGCTTTCCAGTCGTACTATTTGAGTTATTTTCTTGAATGTAGGCTGGGATCTTATTGGAAGACTTACTTTTTTAAGGATTCTTCGACTTCTCATCCCGTGGTTGGACTTCTCGCAGATTAGCGTCACCAGAGGAAATCCGTTTGTTCAGACTCTCCTCCTTCCTCTCTTTTATTGGGAGTAATTAATGGTTTGCTCATATATGGCGCATGACGACACCAACCTTCCTTTACCGGTAGAGGTCCACAAGGTTGTGGACGAAGAATAAGTGTAGGACGATCAAGTTAGTTCTAGGATGTGATGTGAACGCTTATCGTACGATATGACAAAGTCCAGATATCAATGAACGGGGTGAGTCCCTATTTAATTTTATTATACAATCCCACAGCTCGATTTCAAAAGAAGAATCTCCCTAAGAAAAAGGAGTGAGATGTAGATCGGATGCCTCAGTCAGGCTTAAGTGTCACAAGTCACATACGGACGGGTTGAAATTGGACGGGGAGGTGAGAGCTGGGGTTTTTAAAAATACCGCAATATTCGGGGAAAAAAAGAAATTAAACAAGATTGCAGTAAAGGAGTTAAGAGGAGCGGTGGGTGTCCTACAGTCTAACCTAACCTAACCTAACCGTAGCAAATTGGAATCACCGAGAGAAGAACAGAACAGTCCTACCAAGAGATTGTAATACATGAAAATCTATACTAGAAGACAGACCAAATTTCAATCCAATCACGGACAGAAGTTCTTTGCTAGGCTTAGAGTGATAAGGGCTTTTACATTCTCGTAGAAAAATTTCCTTTATTCTTCAAAATCCCTCTCTCCTTGCAAGGTTATCGAGCTTGAACATTGCTAATGTAACTTTTCAAAGGTTTCTATAGCTAAATAAGATCAAGATACTAGGTAAAATTTGAGCAGAAATGAGACAAACGTTACTGCAATATTTCTGCAATCCACAAGATGCACTTTATTGAATATTTCCTCTACACTAAATTACTATTGTACAATAAAACCAAAATTGAACTCTTCATGGTAGTAGTTTAGGTGTGCTGTAGACAGAGAGCAACAATTGCGCATCGTACGTTTCACGGTATTCCTTAAAAAACACCACTGCAATTATATAATATGTACTTACAATAGTGATATCAGTATTAGCAAATTTTTATATACCATTGCTTTTGTTTAAATGTACTTTCCGCATGGCTGATGAAAATCGTGCAATCCTAGAACCTTCATAAGGCTCTTCAGGATACCCAAAACTTTTGGCTTCCTCTATCGCAGCGGACAATGCTGCGTACTCTTGCTGATTAAGCGCTAAAAGAAAACATATTTAGAAATTGTTTCCACTTTTTTTGTTATAAGATTCTAGCAATACACTTAAGCCTGCTGTCCATTGCTATCCAATCACTTTTAATGACCTCCTCAATCTTATATCTTTTATTAATGTCTGGTTCCAAGAGACAGGAGATTAAATCCTTAAGTTCTCTTGATAAGGTGTCAACATACTTTGATCGAAATTTCCACCTTTTATCGACTTGATTTTGGTATAGTACTTTAAGATTCTTTGAATCAAACGGATAACTTCCGTTTACCATAGTATAAATTATAACTCCTAATGACCATATGTCAGCAATTTTCGCATCGTATGCCTCGCCTTTTAAAACTTCTGGTGCGACATATGAAACTGATCCGCAAAATGTCATACTTAGTTCCTTCTTGTTATTAGATCCCAAGACGCTTCTGTAAATTTTAAAAACGCAAGGAAAGAGCAATATTAGAGTATGCCTGAATAGGAATGTATAATTATTTAAAACGGCGGGGTATTGGGAAGATCTGACAAACTTATGTTATATGACTTGTTCATGCCTCTAATATGCTGGATACTCACGGAGATTTTGGAGCCAAACCCTGTGAGTACCTCCAAAAACTGGCAGGCTGTTAGTGGGTTGACTATGTAAAAGGGATTTTCGTGGTCTAGGATCTAGGATTAATTAAGTTTAACTAAGTGAATCCTAGAAGTAAAACCAAGGTAAAACAGACGACACAAAATGGTGTGGAATAGCGAATTACTGTGATGTACAATGATTTAATTATTTAAATTTTTCTTGGCTGTCGGTTAGGTAAGACAGAAAGAACAACCATATTCTGTACTAAAAGGGTTCTAAGAGGAAATGCTTACATTTAACTAGTAACTAGTTAGTAAGACAAGCTAAATAACATTAAAGAACATACCTAGAAAATCCAAAATCCGATAACTTGACATTGTTGTGAACTGTGATGAGAATGTTTTCACACTTCAGATCTCGATGTGCAATTTCTAGGATGTGCATGTACTGGACAGCAAGTGCGATTTGTCTGACCCATATTCTCGACTGGTTTTGTTCAACAACTCCAAAATGTTTAATGTATTCCAGTAAATCCCCTTTCTCTCCGTGCCTGAATAGTAAGAGTAAATGGAGTTGGCGTAAGCCGGTTCCCAGTTCTTTGAAATCAATACCTCATAAATATGAAATATTTACTCTTTCTGTAAAAGATGCTGTGCACTTGAATTATGTATGGGTGCTTAAGTTTTATCAAGCACTTAAGTTCCCGCGGAAGAAATTTCATAACAACTCTCCTAGTTAATGTGTGCGTGTTTATGATTTTACAGGCAAGTTGTAATGTTTTTTTGCCATTGGGAGTTTTAAACTCCCCCAAAAACACCTGTGACGTTCATTAATTAATTAAAGATTAGAGGAATTGGATTTAAAATCTATTCCTACCTTAGCGTAACCACCTTCACTTAATTGTTCTAACAGTTTGTATCCGTTTTGCCGAAGAATCCTTTCTTCGGAATAAGTCTGCTTCAATTTATATGGCATTGGGATGGCACATTTTAAAATTCAAGACGAAAATCGTAAAACGTTAACATTTCACTATTAAGATTTGTTGTTTCTAGGACATGACAACAACGACATTATTGTTGCCTTATATTATTGTCAATGTCTACTCAAGTTTTGTAGAATTGTGAAAAGGATTTAAAATTTGAAATTGTACATATTGCAGCCTAATTTATCGTAAGCATAAAAGAGTTGTATGTATAAAAATGTTTCTAGTTTTGAAAATAAAAAAACAGCATAGCCATACCATCTGATACGATGTCGATGTCGAATCACCATCATTATAAACAGTTCTCCTTTTGAGATTCTTCTGTAGTTTTCATGTTTCCGTCGTAGTCTGTGAGGCTCACTAAAGTCCAATGTGGCGTGTAGGGAAATTTTGAAATTTTATAATAAATCAAACTCAACGTTCCGGGTTTAAACAAGGTACGAATTCCTTTTCAAAATATAATACTTAACTTAACAAAATCTACAGTGTTTGCAAGGCATCACTGCGAGGAAAATCTTTTCGATTCTGCACTCCACAACGTACCTTGGATCGCGGCAGGTTTAAAAAAATGATCTCTCCTTTTATTATCAGTGATAGTGATAGTAGCGTTACACTCCGAATAAAAAATATGAAACTCTCTTTGGAGCTTTGCTTATGGTGT